>CM025612.2:707793-726580 GCA_014621495.2 Entosphenus tridentatus | reverse complement strand
AAAGAGAGGTGTGAATGAAGGAGAGGTGTGAATGACGTGTGAATGAAATCAAGCGGCCGAGCCATTGAATTGAGACCACGGCAAGCGTGTGTTGGGTGCGTCACGAAATAAACTGCTTTTAAAAACACGAAAGTGTTATGAGCAAAAGGTGTCGTAGCTTGTGAATTTGATTGTCTGTGAACGTTTGTCTTTTTTGTAACTGCTCCACTTCGAAGACTTATTTAATTTCAAAACATTGTCGACATTTTTTGTAAAAAATCATTTTATTTGCTGGTGACTAATACAGTTGTAGCTGATGCATGATGGGCTGTAGATCGTGTGTATATGCCATCACAGCGAGCACCAACATCATCATCAGGGTCATCATTATTATTGATCATCACAATCTGGTCATAGCTGCCTGTCAAGAATTTTAAGCCAAGAAAGCTTACCTGCTCTCTGCTGTCACTGATTGCAGAGGGCGGTGTTTGCTGTCTGTTGTAGCAGAATAGAAAGACTGCGAATCTCCCATCAGCTGCTTCCCCGACTTCCCTCGACGCGGCCGTCACCCTGAGGCCCGACGGTGAATAGTCTCGGCCATGGGGCAGCTGTGGCAAATGTGCACGTCTGCCGCAGCATGGACGTGTGGACCATATCAGAATAGGTGTTACCCTTTCTGGCAATAAAACAGTAGGTGTTAAGATGGTCAAACACCAAAAAGATACCTTTCGCAAAGCCACGCGTGCGTGTGGTGAACATGCAAACGCACATGCTCTTGACAATATAGAGTACAAACCTATTCTTATTTTTCATACTTTGGTATTGGCAAAAAAAGGCCCCGTGATATTAATTAACGTGTTGCCGTTTCAGGTTATGCCGAGTCAATGTTGCCTTCACTGTATTTTTGCGGGTTAAGATGTGGGTAGGGTGCTTGAGGGAGAGGGGGGTAACGGGGAGAGGAGGCTTCTGATGTGTGCAAATATCTTCTTGGTTCTTTCGGTAAAGTCACGTAGAAGGGAAGTAATAAAATAATAAAAATAAAACATAATAAAATAATAGTCAGAATTATTTTATTATGTTTTATTTTTGTAATTTTATTACTTCCCTTTTACGTGACTTTACCGAAAGAACCAAGCAGATGAATCCCTGCAGTCACGAAAGCTTTAAATCGAAATTTGTGCAAAGATGTTGGAACATAATCCATTGGTTGTGGGGTTGTGTGGCCACCACGGAAGGGGACACATTTCCAGGTGGTCGTGTTTGTGGCGTAACGCCGCGTGGAACGTGAATCGACGCACACAGACCGATGGCAATTTTATTTTTTTCCACAGTGAGAAGGAATATACAGTGCTTCAAAAAATGTTTCACACTCATATGGGACTATCGTTTTTAATGGAAAAAGGGATACTACACTCTGCCCACCTAAAGCCTCGATAACCTCTTGTTGCAGCAGCAGCTTTCTCCTGCCTCAGCAGTTCTGCTGCTGTGTTTGCTTCACCTGATGACGATTGCTTGTGTTGCGATCGAAACGTCGTGGTCTATTAATTTTCTAGCTACGTGACTTTACCGAAAGAACCAAAGAGTATGGATTCCTGCAGTCACGAAAACTTCAAATCAAGAATAGTTTCCACTTGTTCGCCATCATCGTCAACGCACGCCTGGAATCTTCTCCAGGTGGTCTCCAGAGCCCGGATGCAGCACATTTCTCGTGGTGTTGTTGTAAATTCTCCGAAGCGTTCACATGTTTTTTGAAGCACCCTGTATTTCCGTACCCTGTTCCCATGGGGTGACCTTGAGGGGTGGGGGTGTCTCTAACTCTCCACGGGTGGCCCCTTCAATGATGGTGAACACTTTTGTCGTTATTTGTTTCCATCATTAAAATCACGGCACCCCCCCCCCCCCCTCCACACAAAAACACATGTGTTCCCTGCAGTGTATCTTCTTGGAATATCTCTCCATTTTATAACTGAACGTCACATAAAGCGTGCATTATTCATCATCGCCATCAATGATTCACAAGGCCCACTTCCACAAACTCGGCTTCAAACACTTGCCGTCACTCGTGTCCCCGGCAAACAGATGAGAAATAATTAAAGACGCCTCCGTGTAACGATCGTGAGACGCGAGCGTGGGAAGAGCAGGACAACACATACTCGAGCCGGGCATCTTGAGGTCTCCTCATCCTTGCCGGCAGCAGCACGAGGCAAGCTATGGCAGGGCTGCACCATTGCCACCTGCGAGCGATCGATAAGAGCGGCACGGTCGTCCAACGAGAGGCAAAGTCATCACCCCCCCCTCACCACCGTTTGCCGGACAGATTCATTAAAAGTGCACCGGCATCTGCTCGTGCGCGAGGCGGCCTGTCGCTTTGCGTTCCGCGTGTCCGTTGAAGCGCCACGGGAGGAGATGAATCTCGGCCGCTCCTCGGGTCGAGCGCGCCCAGTCAGCAGCGCGCGTGACCTACGGCGCGCGCGTGACCCGCGGCGCGCGCGCGTGACCCACGGCGCGCGCGTGCGTTCCTCGGGCACGGCGCGGGATGGGGGTGGCCGCGTGCTGCCGAGGGCGGTCGGCCAGGGCCCACGTGGCTCGACTCCTTCGCTCCAAGTGTGGCCTTGACAAAGCACGGGGCTCTTCTCCCATGTTCTCAGACAGGCCTCGCTCGGGTCTCGGTCATCGCTTTGTCAGGGCGGGGGGGCGGGGGGGTCTCCTGCATCGAGATGTTTGGCCAATTTCACGAATAATTGCGTGGAGTGTTTGAAGAGAAAACTCCACATCCATAAAAGTGGATAACACTCAAAGCTCCGCACAGATAGACTCAATAATTGTTTTCCTGTACTGCCATCGGTCACCTGGTACCTCGTCCTAAAACAACACTGTATCCAGTCGTATATCGGCGTGTGAATGTGAAGCTAATTGGGGGTAATAATGGAGCGAACATTTTCCACTGTTAACTCGTTGCCATTCGTCTCTTCGTGTCATTGAGATAACATCGGACTTACATTAACTACAAAAACTCATGAAATGCCTTGTGTGTGTGACTACAAATGAGTCAATGTGTGCATCTGATTGCGTGTGGTGTGGGTGCAGTCGTGTCGCGGGTAGCGCAGCGCGCGATGAACCCGTCGATCCAAGTTTGATTCCCGCTCACGGCCAACACCAGTGATGATTATTTTAATCGATCCTGGGCCTCCTCAAGGTCGACTCGGCCTCAACTGAGTACCTGGTGCGGTGTGTAAACATCGCCACTCAGGAGACAAAGGCAGCCGGGCGTGGTGTTGGCCACCCACCCCCTCGTGTGCCGTGTCAGCCCTCAGAGGTGCCCGCTAACAGCACTTGCCCCTACAGCCTGTCAAAAGCTGTACGGGGGCGGGGGGGTCTTTGTCTCTGGCGTGGGTAGGACTCTGCGAGCTGAGCAGTGTGATGCGATACCAATGGCTTTATATCGTCATATACATGTTTTATTGTTGAAGTGCTTGTTACTCAGTTAATTAACGATTCATATGCCAATTGAAAACATTTATCTTTTCTAATTCCTATTAGGCCCCATGGTGTAAAGTGCAGTCTCCATCTCTTATCCACTTTCTGACCTCTCATTCATGTGCTATAAAGGGAGCCCACTTCCCAAAACGTTGCCGATTATAGATTTCTGTTTTGCTTTTAAGGCCACACTGCGGTATCGACGGGCGCGGTGAGTGTTTTGTTCTTTGTGTTCGGCTTCACTCTCACAATCCGAGTTCTACTTTCTCTAATTTGCCACCTTTCTCCCCTTACAACTTGCACACATCACCAGGTATCTCAGCATTCCGCTTAGGAAAAGAAGAGACATTGCTATTTTATTACAGTTGTATACAACAATACTACCCATGTGCAAACATACACACAAAATAAAATCGTACTTTTTAGAATCCTCTGGACGTCTCGTAAGTCAGCTACAAATTATATTCTTCGGTTCCCACGGCTTTTCAAACCGCCAGTGGCCCACGGATCATCGGCTGAGGCCCCACTGGTCTGCTAGAAAACAAAAGAAACTAGAAAACTAAAGGTGAAGATATTTTGAGAGAGAGGCGTGATTTGTTGCGACCACGGCGCTTCACGTGTGGTCGAACGTCGCTTTGAAAACGACGACCATCGTCAAACTTAAGAATCGAGGAAATATTTCAAGAAGAGGCATGTCCACCCTTCAGTACCATTGCTTTGTTCCTTAATCTTTAACCTCTGAGCTTAATATTTAAACTCCCTTAACCTTAACATGGAAGTGTTAAAAAGTGCACATCAGCCAGTCGTTCATAGATAGCGTGTGCTGTGAGAATCCACGCTTGAGCTAACACAGAGTCACCTTCGACTGGGTAACAAGAACCGCTTGCTGCCCGAGAAGCCTCGAGCACCAATCGCTCGCACAGTCTCAAGGAACACCTGGCACAGCTGGCATTCAACTCCAGGTGTATAACGCCAATTTGCGTGTAACGGGAAAAAGACAAGGCAGGAATTTGAAACTCGAGATGAATACCGCACGCGTTCTCCACAGATGCACTTTGACCAGCGGCATACGTTGTGTTTGCTTGTGTCGCAATCGAGGACGTGACCTCCATGGATCCCCTCGTAGGCTGCCGATACAAATGCACGAGCGTCGTCTGAGAGTGCGAGCCGAGCGCAGCCTCCACTGCGCCTCCTCCGCCATCAGCCGAGGTTCTCGTAGAGCCGTGCGCGCCGTACCCGAGGCACCATGTCCACCAGCAGCCTGTGGGCGACAGAGCCACGGCGCTCGCTCCGTGCTGCCGTGCGCCACTCCGATGCGCTTTGCGTGGTGGTGGTGGTGGTGGTACTTGGCGCGACGTGTAAAAACATCGCTGTTCGGGAGACAAAGGCGTCCGAGCGTGGTGCTGGCAACCTACCCCCTCGTGTGTCGTTCTTAATAGGTGCTCGCTAACAGCACTTGCCCAAATAGTCTATTAAGGCTGTACTGCAAGAGCTTTGGCTTTCTTGTTACCGAGCATTGGGTTGAATTAACCTTTTTTTTATAGTTAAAATGTTAATGGGCCAGCAAGTTATAAGCCTCATGAATTTTGTGCTTTATATATCGTATGAGAGAGATAATTTCATTCACCTTTTGCAGTGAAAAATATCAGGCGGCAGCATTCCAATGGTCTTAAAACAAGGTTGCGTAATTAACTTTAAGCTCCTGATATTCTCCTGAATTTGTTTCTTAACAGAGGGCAGTTATTACCGGGTTGCTGCTCAGAGTGGCTGGGTGTATTTGTGAGCTAATCCATAGAAAACAAGTCAACAAATGACTCGCAGAGTGGGGTGACCGACTTGTTACAATTTCTCGCGCTCTCTCTCGAAAACTACATCTAACTAAAATGTGCTGTGACGGAGGAAACGTGTATGATTATTGCGACATATCCAAAAACAGATGGTGCACGTGGGCAGACGGAAACGCAGATGTCGTTGGCTGGTTTTACTACAGTTATTGTGAAACTGCAGATACAACAAATGGTAAATGCCGAGGACAATAGACCACAATGCAATGTTCGTTGCGTCCCAGGTAACGATGCTATAAACTATACAACGAAACTATGAGCTACGTTTTCTTCGACCAGGTAAGGCACTGAGTCATATAGCTCTCTTTCAGAAGCGACCCGTTATCGCAAATGATCGTTCAAGGAAGCAGCTTATCATGTGGATATTTATAGCAGCAGCAAATACCCTGAACGCGTGTTTCTCAATGTGGAGGGGAAATACCGGACGACCCGGAAAAAAGCCACGTGACCCTGGGGCAACCCCGGGGAGAGCGACATGCAAATTCCAAATATACAGCAGCAGCAGGCGTCAGGGTGGGGCTTGAATCCACGACCTCCTGTGTACCAGGCGAGGTAGTCAACATCTCGCCACGCTGCTCACACTTCCAACGGCATGTGCATGCTCGGCTCGTTTGGTGTGCTATGACGAAGGGCCATTGACCGAAACGTCGCCTGTTATATTCCAATTTGAGGCAATGTTCTTAATGAATGTGTTCAGTGTTTTTTTTGTCTCGATTGAGGGCAGTTTGCTCCCCTTTGAGACGCCGGGTGAACAAAACCCCGTGGTGGACTCGCCCAAGGTGGACGAAAAGCCACTGGGGTTGAGCCGACGTCACCAGCCTCGAGTCCACTGTGCTGCCCACCGGTGTTACGACTCTGATGTCGCCACCCAGCCACGCGTGCTGTCAGCTCCCTGCCCGATTCACGTCTAAGACGTCATTGTTCTACTCCGCCTAGACTACGCTGCCTCTCTCTGTACGATACGTGTGCCCACCGTTGCTCGCAGGGTGTCTCCGGAGATGTCGCATTTCGACGGCTTCTATTCATCCACATCGTGTTGTACCCCCATTGAGACCCAGCGACTGGTACCGCCACCTGCTGGCCGAACCACTGCAATGCCCCCCAGAGCAGACTCACGATGCAGGCGGCGATTTGCGCTGATTTCGCCGCTCTCTCGCGACCCTACACAAATCTCGCCTTTCGAGATTAAGTCATTACATGCCGTACGTGCCCGATGATTGCTAAACGCGTACCACGCGTTTGGAAAGAGCGCGCGGGTTCAGATCAGGACGGGATCATGCGTCTTGAGTTGCGTGCACGTGCACTCAGATGCACCTGCGCCCTCTGCAGCCCTTGGGGCGTGTTTATCAGTCGGTCACGTGCACTTTGGGAATATTCAAGGGTCATGTGGTTGAGAGGTCATCATCATCATCGCCGTCAGCCAATGGTTGGCCTCATGGTGGACGACGAGAGGCTGCCCAGGCCCTCGCCACCTCTCACCGTCCCGAGATGCAGCGGCCACTCGAGCTCCTCGCACACGAGCGGATTTCACCGCTCCATCTCCTCGGCGCGCGACTCCTAGCGACGCGCTCTGCTCACCCGCGTCCTCTTAACAGCCGCGGTGACGTACGTACGTTGAACCTCTTTCGCACCGTACGTAGCCAACCGCGCCGATCGGAGGCGCGCTGACCGCACGCGCTCCACGTTGCGTCTCTCAGCTCAGTTCTCTGCCGTTCTTCCTGTTTCCCTTTGGCCCGACGTTTGACGTTTACCGGGCCGGCCGCGTGCACTCACTTGACGCCGTAGCCAAAGATGACGAGTCCCATGAGAACCCCCGTGGAGCCGTCCAAGTACCAGATGTCGGGGTAGTGGTTGAACACCTCGGCGCTGGCCAGGATGCTGAAGCCCATCACGGCACCCACGAGCGAGTTGAACCCTGACGAAGCAGCCGCGGCAGAAGGGCGGCGTCAGGTGACACAGACACGCGCGAGGTCAGGGTGTGGGGGCCGCGGGACGGGAAGTTCTGGAGGGGTCGTGGTGACAGGGCTGGGAGGAGGGAGAATTGTCCTTGGGCCGGATACTAAAGAGGACCCCTACAACGGGCTAATTTGTGTCGCTTATGAACAAGAATGGGGGGTGGGGGTCACGTGGAATCGTGTCCCGGGCGCCCAGACCCAGGGCGTACAGAAGACTCTGCGCTGCCCAGGATGGTGGGGGTCGATGGTGGGGGGGAGGGAGATGCCGAGAAAGGGGGGCGTAAGATTTAGATTTCATCCTGACTGCCACTTGGATCTGTACCAGTTCAAGCGTATTGTGGCCGTGACCACTAATTCCCCGCATGTGACTGCACATTCCCCTGCAAGCAGGAGCGCAACTCGTGATCGCCGTTGCGCGTGTGTCAGTGCGTGTATCGCAGTGCGTGTGTGTCCGTGTGGGTCTCACTCTGCCTTGACAGCACAGGCAGCGGGGAGCGGTAGTGTAGCGGTGAATGCGCTGTGCTACGAGCCCAGCGACGCGGGTTCGATTCCTGCTCACGGCCAGCACCAGTAACAATTATTTGAACCGGTCATGGGCCTCCCCTAGGTCGACTCAGCCTCTAGTGTGGGGTGTAAACATCGCCACTAGGGAGACAAAGGCGGCCGTGGTGCTGGCCACCCACCGCCTGGTGTGCCATTCCGGCCTTCATAGGTGCTCGCTAACAGCACTTTCCCCAACAATGTGTTAAGGCGATACGGGGGATCTGTGTCTTTGTTACACTGTGTGTGTGTCTCTTGTCTTTGCGTGTATCAGTCTGAAATGAGTACCTGGTGTAGCGTGTAAACATCAGCACTGGGGAGCCTAGGGAGTGAACCCATCTGTGCGGACATTTGCCCGTTATCTTCTGGTGTATGGATTTTCTCCAGACACTCCGGTTTTCACTCCGTTACCACTCTCCACATTTGCTTCATATGATTATACAGATGCAACCCTCCATAAGGGTCTTCTCCGCTCAAGGATTCAGCTCCCATTAGCACGGTTGCCTGCGTACGGTGCGAAAAAAGGTCAACATGCATCCGTACGGAGAGTCCATCTTAGAGGGCATTTGCCCTACTCTTCCACGCTGGCCATACATCTTGCTTATGTATCTATGAAACCCATAGAGGCGTGGGAACTTTTTTTTCCAAGACGGTCCTGCTACGTTGGGTTTTTATTTTCAAGATATTTTTGGTCAATCGCGAGAACTGATCATCGTGTCGTATCGTGGAAGAAACGATATCGCGGCAAGCCGAGCCGTAGAGGGTGGCAAGGAGTCCGCGCAGAGCGGGGGGGACCTCACCGTCCGTGATGAGGGCGCAACTCGTGAGCACCCTGCCCAGCAGGAACTTGCCAGCCGCAAGGAGGAGGCACAGCACCCCGCTCAGGATGGACACCGTGAACAGGAAAGTGTCCTTGCACGGCGAGACGCACACGCACGCACACCCAAGGGTGAGCTCGCGGGAAATAAATTACATTTGTACTCTTTGGTTTTTTCGGTAAAGTCACGTAGAAGGAAAAATGTTGTAAAAAAACGCCATTTTTTTCAAAAAAAATATTTCTGTGGTTTTCACACCTGATGATGATTGCTTGTGTTGCAATCGAAACGTCGTGATAATTTTATTGTTTTATTTTTATTATTTTATTATTTTCCTTCTACGTGACTTTACCGAAAGAAACAAGAAAATCAATCTCTTTAGTCACGAACGCTTTAAATCGAAGAAAATACATTTGGTTTTCGTCTACGAAGGCGTTACAAAGGTCTAAGAGCTTTATGGGAAAAGAGGCTCTCACCCACGATGGAGCTGAGTCGAAACGCTCGGGGGGAGGCGGAGGGGGTAAAGCTTCGCTTACGATCTGTTTAGATCTACACGTGGCGCTAAGAGGCGGCGGGGGGCGTAGAGGTCAGAGCGCTGAGCCGGTACCGCTAAGATGCTGGGTTCAAATGTTGGCGGCCACCCGTGATTGAACCGAGTTCTCAAGTGTAGCCAGCCGCTGATGGTCTCAGGCTGGTCACCGATAACTGCATTAAAAAAAAAAAACATATAAAATGTAGTTATGCACTTGGTTTGGCTAAATTCCTGCTGTGAGAATTTTAAATGTTTGACACGTAGGTTTCCGCGACTAATATCCACAGTAGAGGTTTCCTTTGGGTTAGATCGCGTTCAACACTCGTATATTCACGCGATCAAGCCCAAAAAAAACCGCGATTATGGAGAATTTGCCATATCAATGTTTCAGTCGCGTGATAACTTCGTGGCAGTGCGCGGACAAGGGTGCTCTCTGTACAAGATTAAAGACGCCACTTGAAGGCGTTTGAAAAGATTACGCGGAAAAATCTCTTCTCTGGGCCGCTCTGTGATGCGTCGGGCCGTGCTTCTCTTGTGAAAGTTCCGAGCGCATTTTTTGTCTCGAGATAGGATTAAAACTGGGGGGGGGGGGGGTGGGAACAGCGTAAATTATTTATCTCGAATTGAACTTCGAACCGCAGCGCTCACGTGAGAGGCCCGTTGAGCTCGCTCGCTGGGAAGCTCCGTCTGGGGTCGCTGCTCTTGGGAGGGGCTGAAGGCAGCCGATTGTCGAGGAAATGTCTCAAAATACGGAAGGGGGAGGCGGGGATGGCCAATTTCCTTCCCCACACTTGCACACGACCGCTGTATGTCAGACCATTTTTTAATATAAATTATATTACCTGGCATGATTTTACTTTTTATGAACACTGAAGCAATTTGTTCCCTCCAAATGTTTATCTGGGAGTATCAGTGACGCTTCCGAAAAGTCGTGTTTGATAAGGCAGCGTGGCGATGGTGACTCTTGTGGAACTCAAACAGAAGCCATCGAATGAATGCTTCAAGATAGATTAAAGACACACCACGCGTGTGTGTGTCTCCCTCTGTCTTAGTTGCCTTGGATAATTAATTTTTTGTAGGAGACAAGCGGTGGCTTTGGGTTTCAGACGCCGGAATTGGACTTCACAGTTCACACCGGTTCCCTCGTGGATCATCCCATCGCGTTCCCTCTCCCTTAACGAAACGCGGCGCACACGCAAGGAGACGTGCGCGCGTGCCGCTGTTTAGACGCGACTCCAGCAGGTTTCACTTGACGATAAAGAATCCTCTTGAAGTTTAAATTGCACTGCCAATTACAATTTGCATGGCATTCGGGCGATGTTGCAAGGGTCTTGTTAATCCGCATGCAGGTGCCAATGTTTACGCTGCGGCACAGACAACTGTGGTACCGGCCATCATGGAATGCTCCCAATACGAACGTCGCTCCTATCCCAGTGTCGAGCGCTATTTCAAATTCCAGCCATTCTCAAGCCGCTACTGAATGAAGACCTCTCCACGCCGTGTCCATCATGGGATTCTGTGACTCCACTTCACAACGCTGGTCAATGCGGGTTGATGAAGGGGCCGGGGGGCACACGCCACCAATGCTAGCCCTGGCCCGGAATCGAACTCGGGCGGCTGGAATCAGTCGTCGCCATGATCACCGACTCGTAGCTACCCACGGCTACGATTAGACGCAGTCACCACGGCTACTAGCTTCATTCCAACAAGTTCGCCAATCGAGCTGAGCACCCGACGGCCAAGGCCCTCGTCCCCGTCGCTCGGTGTGATGAGCCAACCGAAACTCGGAGGAGCAAGAGCGTCGGATGGAGCGTCGAGCGGAGCAGTCGAGCGCCTCACCACGTCTGGGAGCATCTTGACGGCCAGGTCGTGGATGGCCTTGCCCTCGATGCACAGCGACGAGATGATGAACACGACGCCCAGCACCACGCACGCCCTGCGGCGGTGGCAGCAGCAGCACGAGCGGTGCCACGGCGCGTTGCGGACAACAAGAGGTTAAATAAACGTTTGCATTGGCGGATTCATGAACCCTCTTGGCAGCAATGCAATATCCTGGCCATGTGTGTGTGTGCACGTCAGTGTGTAAGCGGTGTGCATGCAAGCCACGTCTGTTTGCTGAAAGGAAAGGACAATGAGCCTTTCCATCAACTTGTCATCAAGGTAAATATTTCCCTTTTTGGCAATTGTGTAACATTTGCTGCACGGTTGCATTTTACTCAGATAATGAATGTTCCCTTGTAGCTGTGTATATTTATCGAATTTCCTGAAGCGCATATTTTTGGTAAAATAAATACGTATACGCAAGCTACAGGGGCAATTGTACTTGCATCATCATTGCAATGATTTATTTAAAATATCACAATAAGAATGATGATTAATTGGAGAGTGATGATGGTAATTGTGGTGGTCCTAATAGTGGTCGTGATGCGGGTGGTGGTGCTAATGGTCATGAATTGTGAGTGATGATACACACCACGCACATGCACACACCACCCACCACACCAATGCACACACCACGGACACCACGCACACCGACCCACATGTACTCCCGCATGGCAGAGTGCACGGCCGCCGCGTTGCTGTAGCGCCACGCCACGATAGCAGAGGACAGCACGTCGAGTAGAGCGTCGAACTGTGCGGTGAGAGGGGGGGTGGGAGGTGGGGAGTGGTGGGGGCTCATGTCAGACAAACACCGGCAGCAGTGGTGATATTGAAACGCTGCGGCGTTGGGCTGATGATGTAAGTATTTTTGAGAACGTGGCGTTACTCAGGCGGATGAGAATATGAGCATATTCTTTGGGTCTTTCGGTCAAGCCACGTAGATGGAAGAACATAATAAAAAATATCACGACGTCTCAGTCGCAACACAAGCAATCGTCATCAGGTGAAAAAAATAGCGAGAGAGCTGCTGAGGCAGGCAGCTAACATCCTGCCTCAGGGAAACGTCGTAGTATTTTATTTACTTTTCTATCTACGTGGCTTCACGGAAAGACCAAAAGAATATGAATTCCTGCAGTCACGAAAGCTTTAAGTCAATATGAGCAGAGTTTTGTGGAAGTTTGCAGCCGTGGTGCTTTGGATAAACTGGCTCAGGCCCGAGGAATGTGTAATTTCCACTCCTGGATCTGGGCGCATGCGTGATTGACTTGATTCGCAAGAGTGCCTGATAACAAGTATTTATATTTACTTAAATGGCGATGTATGTATAGTATGTTGAACTTCTTTTCTACCGTACGTAGCCAACCGTGTAAATCGGAGATTATTAATGCCCCATGCGAGTTTGAGCCGAGAGGCGTGTATGGCTTTTTTTACTTTCTACGACACAGTAAAGAGCATTGTCTCTACGTCACGTGCTACGAGTTTAGTCATCATCTGGCACGTAAAGCGTGCAACGACTTACTGCATTTGGAACGGAGAAGACTGTTTAACAAAGATAGGTGGAGCACTGATTCATGCATTGAGATTATTTACATTACTTCGCTACGGTCAATTTGCACACGATAAGCAACTTTGGAGAACGATCGTTTGCAACCAAATAAGTAAATGCCTCAGTGGGCTTTGCCTGGTATGATGGGAATAGTTTAGATTTTTATTTTATTTTAGGTGATTTAGTTTACCTTTCTTGTACTGTACACTACTATCCTATGTTTGCAGTGATTGTTGTTGTAACGTTTTGACTTGGCCCTAATGGAAATCTGTGAAAAAGAGCTTTATAGCTCATCGGATTCCGCCGGTATAAATATTCTGATTCTGACATGCGTGGGCGCTCGGACTGGAGCTGGGATCGCCTGCTCTCTGCGCGTGTGTCTCTCTCAGCACATCGCTAATCTCCTAAAAAATATAAAAATAAACAAGTGAAACAATAAACCTCCAAGTGTCCATCTTTACGTCAACAAATATTTCTCAACAGCCAAGGTCTCCTGGGAGGGCATCATTTCGTGAACTTTATTCAAGACAAGCCAAGCACGGGTTTTGACACGCAGTGTCTAATCAGCAGTCAGGCTTGTCCGAATCTAAATCGGAATCTGTATCTATCAAGGAGATATCCGATGAGCTACGATGCCCTTTTTCACAGGCGTGCAGTAGGAACTGCTGGTGAACTGCCATTCTTACGGACAATGACCCTTCTTCCACATTGCGCTTGATACACTGACGATAACGGTGATGATGTCCTCTATACGCACGCTCATCATTGCCTCGAGGTAGTTTTGCCCTTGGCAGGTGAGTGAGTTATGAATCATTATTTTTCAGAGTAATTTTTTTAAACAGATTACATCTAGCTCTGTTGGAATATGACGTTTTAAATGAATATATTTTCATTGCAGGCTGCTTATGAGCACATTATTCTCGACAGCTACTGCACACTTGAAAACGCTTGTTGCACGTATTCACAATGGATGAGTACACGCGACAATTTTCCATTTTCTGACCACTCTGCTCTGGCTCCCCCATGTCTAACAGTAACCATGGATACCTGTGTCTAACAGTAGCCATGGAGAGCCTTATCCATTAGTAGCCCTGGGGATCGCGGCGACACGGCTGCGCAAAGTTGTGTGGCCAACTGCCACTCTGCCCCGTGCGTCCCACGCGCATGAGCCCAGGGAGGCGTCGCCGCCCCTGCGCGCTTCGTGATGCCTCCGCTTCGCTGGGGCGTCTCCAGGCGGAATTGGAGGAGTGTGACCGCGTGCTGATGATGAAATACATTGGCAGCTTTCGGGAAGAAATTAAATATCCGAGATCCCATTCAACTCCCTGCTTGTTCACTATCGTGAGATGTGGTGACATTTATATGATGCAACTAAATATATATATATAAATATATATAACTTACAGTGCTTTGTCAATCCACTGGTGCATTAATTCTCATTGAGGGTTGTTTGACCATATTTCACCATCCTGAGTTAGCGATTGGTGAAGAGGGAGAGAGACTGGTCCAGGTGTCGCAGACGTTAACCTTGTCCGGAATTCGAACTCAGGTGCCCGCTTCATAGCAATGCTCGCCTGCTCACTCTTCACCAGCCCACTCCCTCCGCGAATCATTCCCCACCCCCGTAACCGTGGCTTGTGCTCGTGTTGTTGTGTGGGTACGGACTGTGGTTGTGCTTGGCTGTGGCTCTGTATTAGTGTACTCACGCCAAATCCAAACGCTGACGCACTGGAGCGCATAGCAGACACCGCTGTGAAGAGAACACATTGGTGCACACTGCATTGACAGTTCACGGACGATCGAGGCAATCGTTGTCAGCCAGCACAAAGGCCACCGTCGCCTCTCCAGCCCCGTGCTGATTCGTTACACAACGCACCAGGTACGCGTTTGAGTCATTCTTAGGGAGGCCCAGGATCGCTTCAGACATCCCGTGCCACTGATGTTAGCCGTAGACGTAAACCGAACGTGGATAGCCGGCCAGATGTGTAGCCTATTGTACACACCACGACATTACCGCTCGCCACAAAGATCCCCAGTGCAGTATCGCCTTAACAGGGGTGGTGTGGCCAGTTTCACGCCCGGCCGCCTTTGTCTCCCAAGTGCTGATGTTCACACAGTGTACCAGGTACTCATTTAAGGTTGAGTACTGACGGGAGGGAGACCCATGGGACCTGTTCAGACAATCGCCACTGTCGTACTGCGAACGGGAATGCAACTCGGGTCGCCGGTATAAAAGCGCAGTGCGCTAAACACCGCTGCTTTAACACTTCCCGGACACACACAGACACACACCCACTAATCAGAGTCATATGTGCAATCACGGCCAGGTGGCAGGGTCGTCCATCAGCGGCAGGACGCACGTGGACGAATGAATCTCGGCGAGATGCGGGTGGGTTTCGTGCACGCGTCGTTCGCGAGGAGGGGGGCATCCTCCGCGCGCTCTGCCGCCACCGGTGAGCACGTGGCTGTTGATGTGGCACGCCGATATATGACGGGGTGAGTGTGTGACGAGTGAGTCGTTTGGAGCGCGCGGCTTAACGCAATGTCAAATCGTATTTGTTGACAGTCCTGCTGCGTTGGAAGGGGTACGCAAGCAGAATAAAATAAAACAAAACTCTACACCGTGGCCTGAAAAGTAAAAAAGTAGACGACGTTTTGGGGAATGGCCCTCATATATTAGCATATTGTACTCAATAATACATGATCCCTATCATATATATCTCGCACCTCCGATTAGCACGGCTGGCTACGTACTGGGCCAAAGAAGTTCAACATACATAGATCATCGGTGATTCATAAATAATTCATCTGGAGTGTGACACAAAAGTCAATAAAAAGCCAGAAAAGCCCAGGGCATCTCTCTACTCCGAAGAAGAACAGTTGCCAGAAACGTCAGCCTATTATATATATTTTTTTAGATTTTAAGGCAGCGATAATGACTAACAATGCGAGTTTCTTCTTTTCAATCTATATTTGCGTGCCTGTACAACACTAGAGACAGGAAGAAGCGCTCACTGATCTGGGGGAAAAGCAAATCAGAGAAATAATATAAACCGTAGAGAAAAATAAAGTGGGCTTGGACAGGCAGGCCACATCATTGTTAGAAGGACGAGCCTGGTGATGGAAGAGCAGGCAAAGGAGCGAGCATGCTAGAGAAGACTATCACAGGAATGAGGCGACGAGCTAAGATCATTAACCGGCATGAGATGAACTTTGGCATCGCAGCGCCATTTGGTAATGGCGAGAGCCCGAGACAGATCATCATTCAGCAGTGGAAAGACCATACCTAATGATGGTAATGATGTACATCACTAGCAATGGAGCATCTTATTTTTGTACGGTGTAATGAATAAAGTGCAACTGTGTACACATTGGCGTGCGCGCGCACACACACACCTACATGCAGTATTCCTGTTCTACTTTCCAGCACATCTCGATTGTGAGCTATTCTAAGCTGTTGTTGTGTTCCGCGAGCCTTGCCCGGGATCAGCATGTGCCGTGATGGCCGTGCGGGCAGCAAAAGGACGTTTCTAGAGGGGTCGGGGGGGTAGGAGACCGACCAGGGACTACAGTGGGAGTCTAGGGGTGGGTGGGGGGGGGTCGGGGGGTGGTGGGGGGGGGGGGGAGCGAGGCCTTCACCCTCAAATCTCATCCCAGTCGCTTGAAAAATACAACCCACGCAGGCAGCCGTCATGTGATATCGAGCAGCACGGCATGGTCGTGACCACGCTCCACGGACATCGGAAGCAGTGAGGCCATCCCTGGAATTGAGTCCGTGGGCCAGAACAGAAATCAGTACCACCCAGGTAAGACCGATTCAGTGCTACCGATTTATTTGTACGACCAATACGAGTGAATAATTTGACAACCTCACTCATTTCAGAATCAGAATATGTATTTATACTGGAGGAAGCTGATGAGCTATAAAGCTCTTTCCCACAGATGTCCAGTAGATAACCATTATAATTCACTGGTATTGGCCACATAAGGAAATTGGAAACGCGAAAGTCATGCCACCTCAGGTTCCGTTGGGTTTAATTTGGCACAGGTGAAGCACATTGGACAATACGTACTTATTTCGATGGGGGCCTGGTTACACTTTTTGAAACCTGGCTACAGCCAAAAAAAAACACGAACAAAACAATAAAAACGACGACTGGACATGGTGAAGTTTCCAAATGGCAAGGCCGTGTATCGGTGAAGCCGGCCCCTTCACCAGTGGACGTACCCCCCTGCAGTTTGATGAATTGTCAGAGTTGAAATCACGAATTAAACCGATTTTAAGAATTGATTGTTTGTTCCCCCATTGTTTGTGCCATTTCGTTTAGCCAGGGCACTCTTGCAAATGAGACGCAGGCTGGTCTCTTGAGTTCTCATCTCGTTAAATAAATTAAACTTTAAACTTGCACTGCCTGTCTCGTATGCTCAATATGGTTTTGCCTTGCATTTAATTTCCATATAATGTCGATAAATCACATATCAATTAATAGACGCATGATTTGTTGCTTTCACCCATTTGTGAAATAATTAATTTCACAAATGGGTGAATCCTCGCACGCCGAGTGGCCAGCCAGTTGAGAGAGCGCAAGTTGGAATTGTACCGATTAAAAAACCATTCGTATTTATATCTATCGATCTATCTCGGAAAGCCTCATCGCTCAAGTAACCACCACGACCCACCCACACGGGGTGGAGAAGCCCTTCATTAGGTTCTGGCAAGTTGCAGTTTCGCAGCGCAAGACGCCCAAGCACCAGCACAGTGCAGGAGAGATGCGCTCACGATGGGATGACGTCTTGGCGTCTCGCCAGCTGCAGGGAACATCTTGAGATTATTTGAATGGGGAAAAAAGTGTCCGCGTAAACTCACGCTTGTCAGCCACATGCACTTGATATTCCGCACGCGACTGCGGGGTTTTGTCAAGGTTGGGGCACTCGGTGAGTGGGTGTCAGCTATCCGGTCTGTTGGGTTTGGAGTAATCTCGCCTCAACGGGATAACAGAAACAAAAGGAAGACTTTCGTTTCGTTGCGCTACGTGTGGTTGTGAATAGAGGGCTCTGTGGATGTGTATTATGTGCAGTACGTATATGTTTGTTAGTGCATTAACATGAGAAGGTGAAGCGGTGGTTTGCGCGCTGTCCTTCGAAACCGGCGGTCTGAATTCGATTCCTGGCCAAGGTTGACGTCAGTGGCGAGTCATTTGTGAACAGGTTCTGGACCTCCCCTAGGTTAGGTCAGCCTTAAGTGAGTACCTGGTGTGTGTCAACGTCAGCATTAGGGAGACAAAGGCCGTGGTGCTCGCCTCGCCATCAGGCGAATGAGGGTTCATTGTGCGGTGGAGCTTGGATGCTGCACCTGCCAGTCACCCTCTGTGTGTTGTGGCCTTCGTAACCTGGGGCGTGGGCCCTCCTCTTTGCAGGGTTAGGGCTGTGTGGCCTGCACTGGAGCCCACCATAACAGAAAGGTTGAGAACCACTGGTGTAAGCAGTTGCTGTGTTCCACACCATAACCCCAAAGCAGCTGGCCAACCAGCGACTAGTGATAGCCAACCAGCCACCAATACCAGCCACTAGTACCAGCCAACCAGCCGCTAGTGATAGCCAACCAGCCACTAGCACAAACTCCCCCAGTGGCCCTAATGGGGCTAAGGTATATGCAGTTATGGGTAGCGCACGCTTACCAACCACATGCCATCGCTACACATCGTTGTGATCAACTAATCAGCCTCTCCACCCCGCCCCCCTCCCCAACTCCGAATCCTTACTGAAGGCGGCGACGGCGAGGGCGAGCGTGATGAAGATGGACAGCCACGAGACGACGAGCGCCTTGCGCCGGTAGTTTTGCGCCTCCTGCGGCTTGAGGCGTTGGCTGCTCTCCAGCAGCCCTGCACGGCACCGCCGAGGGAAACCGCCACGCGGATCAACAACCATCGCATAGATCAACAACCATCGCATAGATCAACAACCGTCGCACAGATCAACAACCATCGCACGGATCAACAACCATCGCACAGATCAACAACCATCGCATAGATCAACAACCGTCGCATAGATCAACAACCGTCGCACAGATCAACAACCATCGCACAGATCAACAACCATCGCATAGATCAACAACCATCGCACATATCAACAACCATCGCACGGATCAACAACCATCGCACGGATCAACAACCGTCGCACGGATCAACAACCATCGCACGGATCAACAACCGTCGCAC
>CM025612.2:668296-707783 GCA_014621495.2 Entosphenus tridentatus | reverse complement strand
GTCGCACGGATCAACAACCATCGCACGGATCAACAACCGTCGCACGGCACCACCGAACAGAGACGGGCACCGCATCGCGCAGCGCTTTCAGATGCGCTTCTTCTGCGGCCGTCTGGAACGCTCTTCCTTCCGATATTAGGAAGCCACTGGGAGCTGTGCACCTTTAAATCATCATCATCATCTACATTGACAAACTCGATTCTCTAGAACTGCTTCTTGTGTTTAGTTTGTTGTCCTTTCCCCGCACCTCCGATCAGCACGGTTGGCTATGTACGGTACGAAAGGGGTTCAATGTACGTCCTGTGAAAAGAATAACAAGTCAGTACACGCAGGGCCGGATTAAGCCAGAGGCAAATAGGGCCTTCGGACCTCATGTTTTGTAGGCCCTCGTGTTTTGTCGGCTCTCCTTTAGGCCCTCCATTCCATGTTGAAGTAACAGCTAAGCGACGGTAGCGCGACCATCAGAAATGTTTAAGTCTTAGAATGACGTCATCATTCGTGACTTTGCCACAGGAGCTAAAGCTAGGGGGGGATGGAAATGTTAGAAGACATGAGTGTAGTGAATGATGTATGTTTGATGATGTTCACCTTGAGTCGAATACCTTTTTTCAATATATATAATATTTGATGACGTCATCTTTTGCAACATGTAAGATTGTACACACTGAGGCTCTTCCTATTATCCTGAGGCCCTCAAACCCACTCCGGCCCTGGGTCCACGGCATTGCTGCTTTGCATTGAACGCCGCTCCCCCGTCTAAAGTCACTGCGTGCTCTGGCCAACGACGTCTGGTAAACCAACAGCATTTGTTGAGCAAGGCCGACTGCTGATGAGACCAACAATGTCGAAACCGGTGCAGAGTTTTCTTGCCTTAAACGAATTCTGCTGGATAATATTGGCCTGCAAAGCCAATAGGCGGATGGCCTAATATATGTACGTGTAAAGACAGAATTAAGTTCTGCTTATATACTGTATGCCAATAAAATTAAGAGTTCCCGCACAGCCCATAGTATTTTATTTCGATAATAAGACGCACTCTCCTTCCTTCCTGTATTTTAAATAACAACTTGGACATGCGTATTATATTCTGGTAGGTGTGTGTGTGACCATATTTGTGTAACGTTACTGATACTTGGGCAAGAGTTTGAGGTGCGTCTTACTTTCCGGAGCATCTTATAATCCAGAACACACGGTAACCTCACGTAGGCCATGTCAACAGCAGAGGGCAGTGCATAGTAACCCCGGTTGTGCTGTATTTCTATGCTTCCACGTCCATGCGTCCTGGCCCTCAACGGCCCCCACTGACCAGCGTGGTGAAGTATGGTCAAATTACCATCACGAGACCAACACGGTTTCCGGAGGCCCTCTTCCAGCAGTGTAGTGACAAACACCGTGCACGTACAGAAGCGGGGTTTCCACCTCTGCATTATAACAAGATATGTACGAAAGTGGCGTGCTTCAAAGGCATTTTCTAATGAGTAGGTGCTTGGGATAAAGGTTGTAAAATGACCCAAGCTGCTTAAGAGCCAAACAGTCTCGAATTATGATGCACACGTGATACCACAACTGCAGTTTGATGAGATGTCATGATTCTATTCAAGAATAGATAAAAACATTTTAGGAAAAAAATTGGCGTTACCAATTATTATTGACAGTGGTGCACAAATAATGTAAATTTATAGGTGATCATTTGCGTAATGGTCCTTCAATGCACATGAATGAGATAATATATGCTGGGATATTTTTTGTCTCTGGCTCATTCTGTCTCATCTGTGGCCTACAATCTATTGGACCATAAGCCAAAATTCCATCATTAATTTACATATTCTGCATTGTGATCTTCAGAAATTCATTGGCACGTGACCCGAACAATATATCATGAGCATAATAATTAATTTTAATCTGTGATCAAAAGGCGATAACCCACAAGTTGTCCTGAAAATCGGCTTTTGTTGCCAGGCAGCAGATTAAGCAGATGAAACATCAAATACCAGTTAATTGCACAGCCATCTGTGCAGAGATTATCAAAACGGATTATAGAGTGTGCCAATGAAGCTATCATGGATTGGCTTAATATAAATGTGGGTGATAATTAGGATTGTTAAAAAAAATTGCAGTTAACCTGTAACCACAGCAAAAAAAACGAAAACCCAGTGACCAGTTTGCCTGGCATATAAAAATATCTGGGGCAAGAAGCATCACAGTTTTGTTTTTATATTTTTAACCAAAAAAATGAAGGGAGCTGCCACGGTGGTGTAACGGTCAGCACACATTTGACTCGCAATGCAGAGGTCGCCAGTTCAATTCCATCTTCCGGTACGGCAGTCGGAACAAATTGTGCAAGTTCCAATCATTGCTAAAATTACACTCGGAAACGGTTAGCGTTTCCTGACTTTTGTAACTGTTCATCGATTCTGAAAAAGGATACTGGTCTACCGCATATTGTTTAACAACGGGAGTTATAATATTTGTCTAAGGGCACTCCCCCCCCCCCAATCGTTAAATCCCCCCACAACCAGCCCCCCCCCCCCCCCCGAAATCGTTGCATTTAAATCCACCCAGCACTGGTGGCACACGCCAATGATCCATCACTGTGCAAACATCAAGGGGTTGGTCGCTCACACACACATGTGTAAAACTCCATAACCCTCTGGCAAGTGAGTTGACAGAAAGATGGCAGGACAGCAAGTGGGTTCATGCAAACCGTATGTGCGGACCTTTGAGGGTTGTAACCTTGTGGATTATCTCGGTGTTCTCCAGATTAGTTCCTGCATAAAGCACTCCGTTATGAGGAATTGGCCAAACATCATGATGCATGCTCTCCCTGACACGTTGATTAAGACGTCCATTGGCTGATGGGAGTTTTTATTAGCAATTAAACAAACTATTCCTGGTTTATTATGATATTTTTTTTGTGCCCACAATCTAATAATACAGCACACGATGTGTTTTCTAAAGTTTATTATTGCAAAAAGTGAGTAGATGTTTTTTTGTGCGGTGGTGAAAATTAGTCGTCTGTTGTTTGCAGGTCAACAGTGTTGATCGTGTTAATATATTTGAACGTGCCATGTGAATGTGGAATTTTCACTACTGGGTCAGAATGCTCGTCTGAGCAGGGATACACTAGCTTATTGAACCATAATAATCATTATTATTGTTCAGATGATTGAATTAAAATCGCGACACTTTGGGGTGCAATTCAACGTATGGTCATATTTGAAGTTAGATAACTCCATGCGCATTTACACATTTTATATTTGTACCACCTCAGGTCAGATGTAAAAATTGCGTCATCCTATGTAAGCATGTATGTTGAAATTGCAGAATTCATTAGAATTCTCCACATTCTGTTGATGATTTTTTTAAAGATTGGTAAACGCTAAATCATACGCTGCGCTGGGGCAGGACTAGTGGGGTTTCTGGAATTCATGAACCACAGTACGGTAATGTCACAGCATAATAGCGTTACATCATAATAGCGTTACACCATAATAACGTTACACCATAATAACATTACACCATAATAAAAGACGACATGCAACGTATCCTGTGAATCCAAAGCAGTTATTCAACTTGTCAGTACCACGTGCTTACACTGCGCCTTCGTGAGCCACCGAACTGCGCTGTCGACTGCTTGAGTTACCCCCCCGGCCCCCGGCCCCCCAGGCACCTTCAGCGCTGCGTCCCCGTGATTTTGTTTGTCAGCATCACGGTCTTGACCTTTCCTGACCTTTTCCTCGCGATAATTTCCGAGAAAGTCCTACTCGCAAGGATTTCTGGGAAAGACTGCCCGACTTGATTTGTAATAAAAACTCGAAGAACTACAACGAAATAAATTACGGAAATGCCACTTTTTTACCGACTTGAGTTGTCCACCAAACTCGACTTCAGGCCGACTCGTGGTGGACTTACTTAGCTGCCCGTCAAGCCTTGGTGTTCGTTGTACATTTTGAAACGGGTTTATAAACCACAGGTGGTGTTTGTAAACGCTGACCACTGCAATGTTATCATCACATATTTAGTCGCTACCGGTTAAAACGGTACCCTCCACAAGTTGTCACCAATTTCTGTTAATTCTCAACAAGCCACATTGAGACCAGGCTGACACACAAGCACACAAAGGTCTGCCAACGTGTCCTGTCCACGACAAAAAATATTGGCACACTTTTCAAGAGCAACAACAAATGTTATAAAATGACGATTCTTAATTCTGTTTTTAAAATGTTCCGCATGGTTTTTTATGTGCACGTTTGTGTTTGTTTACACGTCGTGTTATTTGCTGTTTCACGTTACCAACGTGAACCAGGTCTCCTCTCAAACGAGACTTTTGGTCCCAATGGGCTCTAAGCTGCCAACAAAGATCTGCAATTGTAGGTACGGCATCACCCTACCACACGCGCCACCGCACCCCATCAGCACGGCAGCTGAGACGATGGACAGGCCCTCAAGTCCACCTTAATCCACCCACCAGGTCGCGTGCGGTGGAGTAGAGTGTGGGCATTCCCACCGCTCCCAAGACGTCTGTAGAGCTTCGTCTAGCGCAGTGTTCTTCATCGTGCTGCTGTCAAACCCCAATGGTTACAAACGTGTGAGAACACTGGTCTAGTGGATGCCCTTCCGCCAGCAATGGCGTGCGTAATATAATTTGCATGCAAATGCAAGGGTGCACCTTTACCTCCTTCGTGTATGCAACGTCCGGACCACAGTCACAAGGTGCTTGCGTGAGTGGAACTGCGCGATGCGCTGTGCAACCCGGTGCGTAACGTCCACTCACCGAGTCTCTCCAAGCTCTCCTCGCCAAACAAACGCGCTCTGCTATCGCCACTTTTCAGCATCATGGTGCCAGGTGTACGCGCCGTTGGGGGTCTCCTGATTGTTTTGTCCTCAGAGCCCGTAGCTCGCTAGTCGTCGTGGCTGACGGCGGTGCCAATCCACAGCCGCTCACGCAGGGGGCTTTGCCGAGTTGGTCTCCCTGCTCGTGGGCTGCCTCCCTTGCTCGTGGGCCGCGTGTCGGGCGCCACGAGGCGCAGAGATGGCACCGACGAGAAGATGGGTGGATCGCGGGGGATGGCGCTGATGTATTTATGTAAGTTGCTTACTTATTAATTTATTTACTCGCTTGCTTACTCTTCTTGTAACCGCCTCGCAGCGTTTGTGTACTTATTAAGTTTGAGCGCGGGCAGGAGGGGGGGAGATAAAAGTGACACCCGGGCTCCAAGAATTTCTCGTTGGGGCCTTGCACCGACGAGCGAACAGCGCTTGCCACGCGCGCACAAATTGCATTCCGAATCGTTCACTCCGGCGGCAGGGACCTATCGCACGGGGGTCACTGGATCCAGCTCCAGCGAGTCACGCACTCGCAAAGGTCGTCCACGCCGCTCTAATTGCTGCCTCGCTGCACTTTGGCATAAGCGGAGCTCCTCTTTCGGCACGAGCCTCTAGCTCCCAAATGGTTTTTTTCGGGTTATTAACGACCCTGAATGTGTCCGGTCTGCTCAGATCTCAAAAGCTAAACGGAGTTGACCCTCATTAGTACTCGGCAGACAACATGCGCCTGCGAACAGCACGTGTTGTATAATGGTTGGGTGAGCGAGATGCCCAGGAGATGTGAACATACAGATGGGAATTATCAAACACAATTACAAATGTATTTTCTTTAACCAGGTGATAAATCAAGGGACCAGAATAAGTTAAATTTGTTATTAGTGACCTGGGGCATTAGTCTACCAATTTTGACCCTAATACTCGCACGCAATACGAAGGACATAAGGGGATCTTTAACGTCCACTGTTAAAACTGCTTTCTAGAACTGCTTTTAGTCTTTAGTGTTGTTGTCATCTGCATGGCTACGTCCGGTGCGCCTACACGTGGCACGTGTCGTCTTCTCGTGGCTCTTACAGCAGCAGTAGCGGCAGCAGCGGCGGCAGCAGTAGCAGCAGCGGCAGCAGCAGCAGCGGCAGCAGCAGCAGCGGCGCTGATGAGGGCAGGCGTTGGGTTCTCAGCGGGAACCTCTGAAACAAGCGGCAAACGCACTGCTACTGCTGCTGCTGGGCCACATCACTAATTGCTCGAGCTTTTCGTGTCGCCCCCTCGTGTGTGTCTGTGTGTGTCTGTGTGTGTCTGTGTGTGTGTGTGTGTGTGTCTGTGTGTGTCTGTGTGTGTGTGTCTGTGTGTGTGTCTGTGTGTGTGTCTATGTGTGTGTGTCTGTGTGTGTGTCTGTGTGTGTGTGTGTCTGTGTGTGTGTGTCTGTGTGTGTCTGTGTGTGTGTCTGTGTGTGTCTGTGTGTGTGTGTGTCTGTGTGTTTTCTCCAGCTACTCCCGTTTTTACTCTCACGTGCCCAACACTCCTCAGTGGAATTGGCCAAACGCCTCGGCGTAGCAGGACGCCTCCTGACAACAACATGAAAAAGAGTCTCCAGACCGAGGCTTTTCTGGGTTAAATAAAAGCCCCGTTATTATAATTTACCACGACAGCGGGCCGAAAGTCTCGGCGACTAATTGCTCGCGGATGGAACATATCAAGCGAATCGGAGCTCTCGTCGTAGCAGCAACGAATTCCACATCGCCGCGTCGACTTCTACGGCGAAAACAGTCGCGCGACGCATCACCGCGGGGGTGTGGGAGCGGGGGGGGATGTGACGGGGTGCTGGTGATGGATGTGGCATGGAGAGAGCCCCCCCCCCACCACCACCACAGCCACCAGAGTTATATAACCACGAGCACGCCGTTCATCATTACTAACACTCACAGCTACTCATTGCATGGTGGGGAGGTTCGTTAACGTGACTTTCAAACACCTTCGGTGGGGGGGGGCACGCTCGGGTTGCTGACGCTAAACTTTGGTCACGCGAGAGGTCTGCATGTAATTGACGGCGTCGCTCAGAACTCCTTGAAAAGACAACAAATGGCTGAGCGTGTTTACATTCATAAAACAGCCTTGTTGTCAGGTAGGAGACATACCCCTCTAGGAGCCGATGAGTGCGGCCAAGGTGCAGGTTCGCTATCGACCGCTGATGCTTTTTTAAGTGGTAGAGCCTCATGGGGCCGTCTGGAATGAACTCCCGCACCTCGTATAAGGAGCTCGCACTGTCCTGCAGAGGCCTGCAGCTTCGGAGAAAATTGCAAGAGACCTGACGAATATTCACAAGGTATTGTACCCGGTACATGGTACAAGATTGTACCCTGCACATAACGTCGTACTCGAAAATGTTCTGGGTTTACTTTCCAACACACCGGTGTGCTAAACGAGTAACTAATTGGAAAATCTTACCACATTGCTGTGTCGGGTGGTGGCGGGTTTAACGGCACATTTATATTTACGCGATCTTACCCAAAACATCCCTCTGTTATGGCTAAGAAACAGGATAAAGGCCTCCCCATGCAGAGTCGGTCGTGGGGGTGGGGGCTTGTGTACCAATACTTCCACACGCGCTGGCCACGTGCGAGTTCGTGCATGAACGGGTGCTCGGGAGCCGGTTCATGCGTCACTACCACTGGCGTTATCCCAGCTCGGGATCGAACTCGGGTAGCCGGGTGCGTAGCTCATTGCGGTAGCCACTGTGGCAGCACTCCTCTAATACATGCCGATATGCACTCCAAACGCGAAAGTCTGGGTGGCTTAATTCAAAGTCATCGAAGAGATCTGGACAAAGATAACATTGAACATATTTAGTGGGGGGGTGGGTGGGAGGGGAGAAACACAGCTTGGCTTGATGATGAATTCCTACTGATAGACAATGAACTCCCCCTGCGGGGAAACTTCGAGACGTGCAACAAGTTCTTCACGTTGATCGTTCGCACCCACGGGCCCGTGACAATTGGCGCCGGATCCCGCTCCTCCTCCTCCTCCTCGGCAGCACTCGCCCCGTCGTCGCTCGCCAAGAAAGCCACCGGTGCGTAAAGTTCCCTGTCGGTGCGAATCATTAACCCCGAGGCGCATTCATGGCGGCCGCAAGCAGCGCGGACGCGAATCGTCGAGTGAAGCAGCGGCGACGTGGTGGAGTGTGCGAGGTTTGGCAATGCGCAAGTGCACATCTGAGACAATGAACACACAATGACCAGCGTGGTGATGGATGGTCCATCGACCCCAGATGGTGGCCGCTGAATGGGGAGGACTTCATCGAGCAGTGGGTTAACCACCATTATTAGTTTGATCGCTGTGCTTACATCGTGAACATGTGTGCAGCAGTGAGATATCCAGGACGATCCATGTATAGATACCCCACTGATTTAGAACCATCCTCTTTGTTTTCGTCTCAATGGCTGATTGAATATTGCGAATGTCGTGGCCCCGTATCTTAGAGAGGAGGGCGTTAGAAGACTGGATACGTGAATTGAGATTGGTAGGAAACGCGTGCAGGTGTTTGAAACAACAAGTTATGTTCTACATAGCTTAGTGGGGTACCTATAAATGGACCACCCAGCATATATGTAAACACAACGTTGAGTGATGTAATCTCTCAGGAGCACACGGCGAGAAGCGGTCCGTGTTAGGCGTGAGGATTCACTGCCGCAGAGATGTGTTGGCCTGTGTACATGTCCCGCACGGTGCGTTTAGCAACCCAGAGGCACTTGCAGCAGCAGCAGCAGCAGCAGCGTGTACATCGGTAAGCTGGGAACGACGCATTGTGTGGTGGGTGAGTGGCGAGGAACTTGGGGTTGGGGTCACTGGTTGACTGTGATGAGACGGCTGCGCGAGGCACCTGTCTGGAGCCACTCGGGCCCATCCAGGTGCTGAAGGGGGTCCAGGGTGAGCCCTGGGTGGGGTTTGCTGCCCGCCTCTCCCTTGGGGCCCTGCCCATTGCTCTGGACGGCAGCTTCCATCGCCTCCCGGAGCTGTGGAGGCATGGAACAGAGCGCTGAGGGGTCTGCGGCGAGCTTCGTCTCACGCCAACATGTGATAGCAGCAGCACCATTAGCACCTCGGACTACCACGGTTGACTACGTATGGTGCGAAAGAAGTTCAAAATACATACGTAAAAATCATATACTGCATCTATATCACCTGCAATGACAAAACCCGGAGCGGAGCTCACTGCTACTGGAACTGCAGCAATAGCATGGCCCTGCCTAGACTATTTTGCAGTGTTTTCTTTTCCACCATCCACGCTCTAATTTGCTAACCTCTGGATAACGTGTCTGCAGCAATGAAACTGACAACAGGAGAGCTGCTTTGGAATAGGGCTACTCGATCCAAACTAAATCAGCAGTGAACCATGTCCACACGATCAACTAACCACGCTGCATGTGGAATAACATAACGTAACTGCACAGAATTGACACTAACGTGTATTTCCAACTGTTCGTCCATGAAAACCTCCCCGAATCTCAAAGCTTATTTTGCTGGATTGTCCTGTGCTTGTGATGTCTGTCCAATACGTTATCAATTGTCTGGATATAAGCTACACAATATAAGCGTAGGGTAATACATATTTAGCAAAATAAACAATGTCTCCTTCACATATGAGTCTTCACATTAAAACAACTAATTCCTACACAACCCGTCCGCCACACGGCCTCATGGGAGTGTGTAACTTCAGCGGCATTTTTTTTCAAAAACAAGCAACTCTCTGGACCGGTCCCAACACTCAGCGTTGAATCATTGCTGGTGAACTGCCGCTCTTACAGGTGGAGGACCCTCTCTGTACTCCCAGAGGGCCCTGCGGTCGATGGGGTTGTGTCGAATTGGTCGTGGGGCTTGTGACGGTTTCTTTCGGCCCTCTCACAGTTGGAGCTTGCGGCCGCCGCTCGTTTTGCCTCGACTCGTGCAACACCATCGACGAAGAGCGGCTACGAAGCCCTCGACATCGCCAGGTCGCTCGACATCTCACGTGCTCGCTGATAAAGATGAATTGCACCGTCGCTGACAGGCAACTGCCAAAGAGGAGGGAGACGCTTGAACACGTAGGAGGCTTTCGCGACCAATATCATCCACAATCGAGGTGGTTTTGCGTTAGAGCGTGTAAATATAACAGGTCCCTGTGGGGTGGGCTGGTAGGAACGAACAAATGAATGGCTATAATAAAATGAAATGGCAAAAAATGGGCGCCAATAAGTGGATGGAAACGTAGACGTAGTGGAATATAGGAAACAATAAAGTAGTAGTAATAAAGAGGAGGGAGACGCTTGAACACGTAGGAGGCTTTCGCGACCAATATCATCCACAATCGAGGTGGTTTTGAGTTAGAGCGTGTAAATATATAAATGTTGTGTCGTTAAACCCGCCACCACCCGACACAGCCGACTAGTAAGGTTTGTCACGAAAACAGAACATGCCAATTCGTTACGAGTACGGAATACCGATGTGTTGGAGAGATAATGCACAACATTTACAATCTTGACTCTCGCACACCAAGATTGTAAATGTTGTGGCTTGGCTCTCCAACACATAGCCGGTGTGCCGTACTAGTAACGAATTGGCACGTTCTGTTTACGTTACAACTCTTTCTAATTGGCTGTGGCGGGTGGTGGCGGGTTTAACGACGCATTTATATTTACGCGATGTAACCCAATAAAAAAAACAACCTATATTAAGGAGGAAGACGCGTAACACCGCCTTGTGATCTTTCCATGGGAGTCATAAAGTCAGCAACAACGAACACTGGACTCGCTCTCTCTCGTGACGTCCCTGTTGTGTAGCTGATGGCGAGGGTGCAGGCACGGCCCTGCAGTGGCCTGCTCCTCACGCTGCTGGCGGAAGGCCCTCCGCTAGAAGCAGCTCTGGAGAGAGCATCTCTCGAGGGAGTGTTGTGTTTTTTGGCCTATTCTTCCGCGCTGGCAAGGCGTCTTGGAGGAGGTGGGAGTCACCTCACACTTCGCTCCACCGCAACGTGGCCTGTGGTGGACTCACGGTCACGCTGCCGCGGGTGCAGTACAGAGGTGGATTTGGGAGACTTGGACATCACACCGCAGCAACACGCCTGTGGTTGACGTATTTAGTTTTACGTTTCTCCAGTGACATCACCAGAGCACACATGAAGGTCAATTTACAATGTAATTTTCTCAACAACTATATAACGAACCTAGTATGCGCTGATATGGAGCATTGCGGACAACAATTTGACAGACACGTATCTCGTGTCTGTCAAGTTGGCACATCGGGTTGACCTGCCCTACGCCCCACCGGTGGCGTGAGCGGGAGCCTCTGCAGATCTCTGCAGAGCGGTGCATGCTGCCAGCCAGCCTGTCGGGGCAATCGCGACAATTTCGAATGGCAAAATCGTTACGCTTTGCTGTTCGTGACGGCGAAATCAATAATAAACGAGGTACGGTCCTCTGCACTGTTAGTATATCAAGATAATAACACGATATGAACACAAAAGAACGAACCAAAAAGTATACAAATGAGACAGCAACACAAAACAAAAAAGGAATCTATTATCGAATCGCGATCATGAATTGTGGCAATTCATCCATTTCCTGGTGGGGTGAATCCCGCACCTCCGATCAGCATGGTTGGCTACGTACGGTGCGAAAGAAGCTCAACATGTGTACAGACCTACGACCCAGCCACCACTCGCTTCCTGTAGGATGCCCATATCCTAAAGAGGGGCTCCTTGCCCATAACATCTGGCAGTTCAGCAGCATTCAAGCAAGCCTGACGTGCCCACGTCGTGCCCACTGTCCAACACACCGGCGGTGCTGACGCGGTGACACATTTGGCACGTTTGATTCACGTGACACTTTTATTAATTGGCTGTCGGTTTGAGGAGGGTTTATGACACGCAGTTTTTTAGACGGCCTAACCCAAAAGAAACCAATTATGAATCAAGCCTGGCTCCGCTGACGAGACACTCTATGTCAAAACCTGACAGGGGTTTTGCTTCGACTAAATACATGCTGCTGAATATTACGCACTCCCAGAAGGACGTGGGGCCGATTGGTTGTGTTAAGAATCATTTACGTTTTAACGTGAAAGATATATTTTAGTTTTTTATATATATAATCCCTAAGACTACGCTTGTGGTTGTTTTCTTCCCGTGAGGGTCAGTGGGGATGGAGGTGCTCGCCGCGAGGTCGGTGATGGGGAGGTTGCGAGTTGTGACTGCTGCCACCGCAGGGGTGGGCGGTGTTGTTTATGTAACCGACACATTTTCAGACATTTTTTGCTTATTTTTTTAATAACCCACATGTGCTGTCGATTTTAACTTCCCCATGTTAGAACTAGAGACCAGGAGCTTCCTTTTTAGATAAACCTCACATTTATTCATGTGTGGAGAAGATAAGGACAGTGTGTCACCGTATTCTGTGGATTAAGGCGCACTTTTTTTTCCAAGTATTTTAAAGCAAAATGTGAAGGGTTCGTCTTTTAATCCGGTAGCTGTGTGCGCGAGTGACCAGAGTCGTATCACTTCATAGACACGGGGCACATGTTTGAAGGCGCGTCTTACTTTCCACAGAGTTTTATAATCCGACGAATACTGAATAGCATACCTGCTGTGTGCGACTTCCCAATGAAAGGAAAAAAAAATCTAAATATAAAAAAATAACTCCGAATTGTCACAATTAATCGAATAGCTTGGAATTGGAAGGGGGGGGGGAGTTGAATCATCAGATGCAGAGTGATTCACACCTGACGGTGAAACTTGTCATCACAATTACCACCCTGATTTTAAAACGAACGAGAAGCGGGATTTGTTGTCCCGAGTAGATGGGAGCGAAGGAGACGACGACGACGAGGAGGAGGAGGAGTCTGCAGTGACAAGGCCCCGCGATGCTCGCCCCCTTGTGGTGCTCGATCGACATGTTTGTTTGTATGTTGAACTTCTTTCGCACCGTGCGTAGCCAACCGTGGCAATCGGATGCAATGCACAACGTTTGCAAATCTACTGCGGGATGTAGGCCTCCCCGCCACGTGTCGGGCATGGGAGTTTATCAGACTATACTTCACCACGCCGGTCAGTGCGGATTGGTGAAAGAGAGATCCGGTACTGGCTGAAATATCACTCGCCACGGATGTTGATGGACCTGGTGGGAAATTTAACTCAGCCTGTCGAGGTCATGGCAGCGTGTGCGCCATAACCACTGCTGCTCATGACAATATGAGTGGCCTTTACTTACCAAGGAGTCTCACTGAAGCTCAAGACGTTTTCAAGAGGGTCCTGCATTGGGATGTTTGGCCAATTCAATAAATGTTTGGCGTGTGGGAGGGAAACTGGAAAACTTGGACAAACCCCACGCGTACGTGGAAACAACACCCAAAGGTCCACACAGACGGCCCCACGGGCCTGCTTGCTGTACAGATATCTGCTGTCACCTTCACAGCCCAGCGAGTGGTAGCTTCACAAATCTCTACGCGATCCACCAACCCTTGAGTCAAAAACGATGGGACACTGCGCTGCTAATGTTGGCTGGGTGCGAGGACTTAAACGAAAGACACCGAAGGAGTAAGCGGTTCAATTAAATCACCGAAAACACCTACAGTGGCTAGACTCGTACAAGTTGGTATGGATAGTTTATTTCGACGCCAGGAAATGTTATGTAATATTCTCCCTCGGGCTAAAGGGTCGGAACTAACGAGACAGACAGGAGCGCGGGAGTACAAATACAGACCAAAGAAACGAGACGGAACCTGGCAGACGAGACAATGCAAACGAGACAGGCGTCACAGACAACAAGGACAGACTAGACACGAGGCAGACGATACAAACGAGGCAGATGGAACAACCCACAGCGGACAATAATGTCAATCAGTATATAACGAGAACAAAAACATCACGACGTCAACATCGTATAGACAATACCAACGGACACTAAACATCATCGGGACTTGAAAAGAATTGTGACTCGAAATCGCTACGATTAATCTAATTGCGCAGGGGGCGAGGGGGGGGGTAACCGGCGGGGGGCTATGCCCGTGGCCTGTCACTCAGCGCTGGGGAGGCAGCAGCGAGGGTTCGTGGATGACCGCACACGTTTTGTGAAACTCCCTTCCCGTACCCTGGATCGCCAAAAGAAGGCAGTACAGCAAGTGGACTAATCGCAATCTGTACTCATCTGTATGGGGATAGAGCGTTGCCCCCTTGCGTGCGTGGGTTTTATCTGGGTGCTCCGGTTTCCTACCGATTATATAAACCCACATTAAACATACCTTCTATAATCACCCAGGAATTCCTTAACGCTCGTGACGTCACTCCACATCGATCAACCCCCTCATTAATATTCATGAGCAGGTGACGTCCTCCAAATGGTCACCCCCCACCCCTCCTCATTAATAATCATGAGCAGATGACGTCACTCAACATCGACCAGCCCCCCTTATTAATAATCAAAAGCGCTAAGATACCAGTCAGCAACATCAGTAAGGAGGAGCGCTTTGAGTTATTTCAATAAAAAAAGAGGGAAGATATCGTCATCCTCTCAGCCGACATGGGCAATGGCACGATCATCGTGGACAAAAACGTGTACAATAACAACATTGAGGACTTACTTAATGATGGTAGCTACACAAAAATTTTAAGAGATCCCACCAACAGCCTCGTTACAAAAACGAACAGTATCATCACTGATTCAGCTTCATTAATTGAACAGACCAAACGGTTTTCCTTAAAACCTTCTGCTGCTAGACTACCCAGACAATATGGCTTACTAAAAATCCATAAAGAAGGTACCCACCCCTTTATCACATCGTCTCCACCATTGGCTCACCCACCTACAAACTGGCCCGATATCTGTCTGAGACCTTCCATCCATTCACTGGTAAGACCACCTCTTCTGTACTTAACTCAGCCTACCTGGTATCGTCAATTAAAGACTTCTCACTGTCCCCAGGTGATTTGCTCGTCAGTTTCGATGTAGTTTATTTGTTCACCAAAGTTCCTGTGCCCGATACCATTGCAACCATTGAAGATTTGGTCCAAAAGGACTGAATGCTGATGTACCAGCTCTGGTGAGACACTGCCTCATCAATACATACTTCACTTGGAATGGAACATTCTACAAACAAACTGAAGACACCCCAATGGGTTCTCCCTTATCTCCGGTTGTGGCCAACATTTTTATGGAAAAAATTGAGATGGACGCCATCCAGACATCCACTCTACGCCCGTCCTTGTGGAAGAGGCACGTAGATGACACGTTCGTCATCTGGCCACAAAGCCATCACCCCAACCGTGAGGAAGGAGCCATCTGAAGATCCAATCAAACCCATCACCTTACCTTACATAGCAGGGATAACCAAAAAGATTTCCAAAATCTTGAACAAACACAAGATCCAGGTCCGATTTAACACAGTGCATAAAATTCGTCACCTGATCCCTTCTGTGAAGGACAAGATTCCTGACATGCAATATCCCGGCGTCTACAAACTAAGCTGTGTCTGCGGCAGTAGTTACATTGGGGACACTAAATAACATGCCTCGGACCGTGTTCGTGAACATAAGGCAGATCTGAAACACGGCAGGACCAATACTTCTGCCGTGGCTGATCATTACTTTAATACAGCTGGCTCACTTGAAATGTATTTCTCTAAGACGATGATACTTTACAAGCTGACTGGCTATCAACAAAGATCATCAACCACTTTGGGTCATGAAAGCAGGGCGTACCACTGCACTAGACCTGCCGATCGACTGCGTGTGAGATTTCAGCCATTATCAATTCACTGCAGGATGGAAGCATATTTATACGATAACATCCTTCGCCGTGTACAGTGCAGTGTGAACTATATTAAGACTTGGGAAAGTTTCAGGAAATTCCGAAGGACGGTTTTGGAAATCCGCCATTGCGAACCGACAGAAGTGGTGCCATCCTCAGGGACGTTCCCTACCACAGGTTTTATAATACTGCGATTAATACATATTGTCATACACCACAGTCCTTTACTAACTCTCCTCCCCTTTGTCATTCAACTCCTGAACCTTTTCATGTCGTATCAGTAATGTGGGTTGTTGGCCATACTTGACCACAGCTGCTCATTGTGAATTGGTGAATGGGGGGGGGGCAGGGTAGTTTAGATATCGCCACTGATGTTAGCCGTGGTTGGAAATCGAACTTGGTTCGTCGGGTCCGTGACTAAGTGAGCTAAGCAACGCTCCGCTCGCAATTACCCATTAAACAATCATCACGAGACATGATTTATTCACTGCTGGATGGATGAAGCCGCCCCCCCCCCCCCCCACGATGGGTTATCTCTCGCGGTCTTACGATGCCACAATCCATCTCTCTCCTGCACACGATACGTATGTCATCGATCTCATCTCCGTATGTGTGTGTTGAACCTCTTTCGCACCGTACGTAGCCAACAGCGCTAACCGGTGATCGTCCTCCCGGGCGCGTTCCCTCCGTTGGCTGCGATGTCGTCAACGAGTCTCGTCCAGCGGTCATCACCATCCCTTCTAGCGATGAATCCCACCCAAGCCCAATTACTTTCCTTACATCGCCTTGCTTGTGTTTCTTACCGTAGTGAGACTATTAAGAGTTACATCGAATACCGTGAACGAAAGTAATGTGCTTCCACAAAACATCGACAGAATCAATTCCTTATATCACACTTTCGTTATTGCAATGGTATCGGGCAAAGCAATTGCATCGAATTGGCCAAACACAGTGCAGAGTACAATCCTAGATTTGAAGCTTTCGTGACTGCAATGATTCATATTCTTAGGTTTTTTCGGTAAAGTCACGTAGGAAGCTTGTGTTGCCTCCGAAACGTCGTGATTTTTTTTATTTATTTTTATTTTACTTTTATTAATTTGAATTTTTTGCCTACGTGACTTTACCGAAAAAATCTAAGAATATGAAACAGAGTACAATCGACTGCTGGATGAATGCATCCCCACGCCGTGCTGGTGATGCGAGGTTCAATGGACCCATCATTCACTACACTGCTCAGTGCCGGTCGGCGAAGGCGTTGGCAGGGGCGCACGGGACCGGCTCGAATATCGGCTCACCACTGGCGTTATCCGCGTCCGGGAATCGAACTCGCGTTTGCCACGTCCCAAGTGCAGCGTGACAATGACCACTGTGCCACCGCTTCCCCACGCAATATGGAATATCACGAAACTAAAAACAAAGGACGAAACTAATTTAAAAAGAAGAAAAAAAACTCACGGCAGAGACGCGGTGTTGCGGGGAGGCTGCCAACACGAACGAGTCTTGATTCGCTCGGCGAGTTGTGGAAGTGGAGAGAAAAGGCAAAGATCGGTGATCCCTTGGGGGGGGGGGGGAGTCAAACACGGGGAGAGAGAAATCGCGCAAAGTGTGCAGCACACAATGCGCGTGTCGGCTCCGGGGCGGGTACCCGCGGTCTGTGCGCGTGTGTGTGTGTGCGTGTGTGTGTGCGCGTGTGCGCGTGCGTGCGTGTATGTGTGCGCGCGCTGGCGAGACGTGACCTGTCATGTGGCGGCCTTTCCGCTGCGCTGTAATCAGACGTGGCAAATTTATTCAGCGATGCACACCACCAGAGGCACACGCAGAGGCGGGTGGGGGGCAAAACTACATCAGCGACTGCCGTAGCCATGCGTATGTGTGTGTGCGTGTGCGTCTGTGTGTGCGTGTGTGTGTGCGTATGTGTGTGTGCGTCTGCTAGCGCCGTGGGCTGCGAACCTGGCGACCCGAGTTCCATTCCCGCTGACGGCCAGCATCAGCGACGATTATCTGACATGGTCATGGGCCTCCCCTAGGTCGACTCAGCCTTAAATGAGTACCTGGTACGATGTGTAAACATAGCCACTAGAGAGACAAAGGCGGCCGGAGGTGGTGCCGGCCACCCAGCCCGGTGTATACCGTGTCTACTGTGCCACCGCTGTTAAGGCTATACGGGGGATCTTTGTCTTTGTATGAGTGCATGGTCTTAGTGGGTGTAGGTACTCGCTCACAACACTTGCCCCAAACAGACTGTTAAGGCTGTATGGCTCCATATGTGATTATTGTCTTTGTGTATGGCCGGTCGTGGTGCTGGCCAGCCCACAGGTGACATCGGCGCTGTCGCTCAAAGCGCTTGCTCCAAGAGCCGGTGGAGGCTCCACTGGGGATCTTTATCGCGTGTTTTGAGAGCGGTCGCGCAGGAGTTAGCGAAGTGGACAACTTGGTAGCCTGAGTTCGATTCCTGGCAACGGCATACATCATGGTGAACTCGTGGTGATGATTTCAACCGGTGCTGGGTCTCCCCCCTATGTGTGTTCAGCCTGCAATGAGCACCTGGCCCAGTGCGTGGACATGCGCACTGTGGAAGACAGATGTGGCCCAGCGTGGTTTTAACCACACCAACTCCCGGCGTGCACACACACGCCTTAACAGGCTGTTGAGACCAGTGCTGTTAGCGAGCACCTATGAAGCCCAGGACGGCACACAAGGGGGTGGGTGACCAGCGCCACGCCCGGCCGCCTTTGTCTCTCTAGTGGCGATGATCACTGCTGTCGGTCGTGAGCGGGACTCGAACTCGAGTAGCCGGGTTCGTAGCGCAGCGCGCTAACCGCTACACTACCGCTACCCACACACACACAACCCCCACTCACCCACGCATCGAATCTCCCCCCTGCTGCTGTTTTGTGTATGGGACAGCTTCTCTGCGCAGCGTGCACCTGTTGAGTCAATATTAGGTTTGAGCTACGAGGAGGATGTGGTACAGTGTGGGTTTTGAGGCAGATTGGATTGGAAACTTTCCGAGTGAAGATGCACGGTGTGTACGTGTGCTTGGGGAGGGATGTCGGAGTGGTGGCGCAGTGATTTGCAAACTGCGCGATGGACCAGATTTGATCTGATTCCCAATCGAGGCTAGTAACAGTGTCGAGTGATATCTGTTACGGTGTTGGACCTCCCCTGGATCGACTCTACCTTAAATGATTACTTTGAGCGGTGTGCTTCCATCACTGGGATACTGGCCACATCCCCAACACCTTCCTGTGCCGTGCTCGCTCATAGTGCTTGCCCCAAACAATGTGCTAAAGGCTTTACAGGGTTTTTTTGCCTTAGTGCCCGTGATAATTAACGTTTATCACTCTCGCTTTAAGTGGTTAGGATACAGTATTCAGGATAAATCTAAATAAACTGCCTGACGTTTTCATACAGACTGCCTTACAATTGAAACAGTAGCCATTCATATTTCCAGAAAATGTCATAAGCCTGTGTAAATGCTTGGGTTAATTGCCGTTACAATCTTCTTTTTTTAAGAGAGCAGGGGGCAGGCATTGCAAATTCAGTTTATGATGGCAATGCCTCCCCATCCACCAAAGCAGATCATGCCAAACTAAGTTTAACCTTGTGCTCTATCGCAGAACATGCTATGCTCGCCGTGGCCAACCACTCTCCCTTACAGCAACTAAATTAAGTTACAGTCCTTGGTAAATCCACTGCTGGATGAAGGCCTCCCCACGCCGTGTCGGTCATCGGGGTTGTTTTGACCATACTTCACCACCCTGGTCAGTGTTGGTCGGTAAACGGGGGAGCCCAGGATCGGTTCAGGTATATCTCACCAGGATATTAGCCATGGCCGGGAATCGAACTCAGGTTATAGTGCAGTGCACAAACTACCACGCCACCACTCAAAAAAAAGAAAAAGAAGACGCGAGACGTAAACACTCAAGAGCATTCGCATGCAAGTGCACAAACAATACTGGCGAAGACGCGATTAAGTTAAATGTGGCTTGCTGAATGTTGTCTTGTGACTCCGATCCACGTGGTGGTCAATTACAGTGGTCGCGCTTGTGCCTCGCTGAATGGGGGCCGGTCACGCCGCTTTCGCACGGAGTTGGCCGTGCGAAGTTACGCAGCTTGCCCCACCACCACCACCACACACAACACAGATAATTCCTTTACATCGTTTTAAAATGCGCCTCCGTCAGGCGAGCTCTGCACGCTTGCTGCACAGTTGATGTTTGACCGACGTAGAAATGTGTGCCTCATTCCGTCGTACGGCGCTTGGGTCTGTCTCGTCCCCCCCACCCCAATTAAATTCCATGGTCGCTGCTGCAGAGAGTCGTGTTGTCGTGAGACCATGGCATTTCACTGGGAGCCTCTCGCAGAAACAACGTGACCTCACGCGCGCTGTAGACACCACAGGACCCCCCGGGGGTGCTGCTGTTCGCTCATTTGGCGTGGGATGCGTGCCAGAGCACCGTGCCACAACTCGTGATTCAGAAAATAATTTAGAAGCGATCCGATTCTTGATTGCAACATACTGCATAAGAATTGGAAAAAAAACATGTATCATGAGTTTAATAACCATGCCCTATGAATTGGTGAATCGATGCATCGTTGTATACTATTCGTGTTACGAGATAAATTATCTGGAAGGTGATGTCTGATATCATTTCAGGTGTCTCTTGCCCACATTTCCCTTCCATTTCTCACGTGCCCTTCAACCGAGGGGTTCGTCTCATGGAAGATGTCGTGAGCCTCGTGTCTGCAACTGTAGCGAATGGAGTGAGAATCGCAACTTTACCCGTCACGTTCAATGTCGTGGGGCTACTGCGTGGTGGGTAGCGCACTGCGCTTAGCTGCCGACCCGGTCACCTGAACTCGATTCCCGGCCACGGCTCAAGACGCCGTGGGGAGGCCTTCATCCAGCAGTGGATTGCCAAATGGCTGTGCGTCATTTATGCATTTTGTTCGTTGCCAGTGCGAGTCACTAACGATCGTGACGTTACTCCCATAGACTACCACCAAGCATTACATCATCATCATCAGCCATGATCTATCCACTGCTGGACGCAGGCTTGATTCCGCACGTCATCGCCATCCCTCACGGCCCTACGAAGTCACAATCCATCTCCTCATCCCCCTGCCACTCCTCACTCCTCACGGCAGTCATCCCTCCGTTGGCTGTCGCCCTCCATCCGTCCCGCGAGTCGCTCTCGGCCGACGATGGGAGAGGCGCGCGTGGCGGATTGGATGTTGGGAGATGCTGGAGACTAACCCTGCGTCGAACTTCTTTCGCACCGTACGTAGTGAACCGCGCTAATTGGAGGTGCCGGGGAAGGACGACAAACGCTGAACACAGCGAGCGGCTCACTGCTTGTCGGCGCTTCCCTGGCGCTGGGGGGGGGGGGCGATGTCGTCCTCGAGGTGGTGGTGATGGTGATGGTGGTGATGGTGATGATGGTGGTGGTGATGGTGGTGATGGTGATGATGGTGGTGATGGTGATGATGGTGGTGGTGATGATGGTGATGGTGATGATGGTAATGATGATGGTGGTGATGATGGTGATGGTGGTGATGGTGGTGATGGTGAAGATGATGGTGATAGTGGTGATGGTGATGGTGATGATGATGGTGGTGATGATGGTGATGGTGGTGATGATGATGGTAATGGTGGTGGTGATGATGATGGTGATGATGGTGGTGATGATGGTGATGATGACGATGGTGATAGTGGTGATGGTGGTGATGACGATGGTGAATCACCACCATCAGGTGATGGTGGTGATTCGCATCGTCGAGTTTGGTGCGGAGTGGCCACGGCTGATGATTCAACACATCAGTGTTCATAACACAGGGCTTTTTTGGGGGGGGGGGGGGGTAGATCGCGTAAATATATAAATATTGTGTCGTTAAACCCGCCACCACCCGACAGCCAATTCGTCACTAGTACAGCACTAGTCGGTGTGTTGGAGAGCCAAGCAATAACATTTACAATCCGAGTACGACGTTTCACCAGTAACTACCACTAGCTTCGTCAGGCGACAGCCAGATTTGTGGAGAAGTCCACCTGTATTATGGAGGATATTGGTCGCGAAAGCCTCCGTGTTAAACATCAGTATCCGCTGATGCTGCGTTAGCAGTGGTGCACAAATATCACAAACATCAACACACTCGTCAATACCACTGCGGCCTTACAAGGACAAACATATATAATGGGCGACGTTTCAGGCAATGGCCCTTCTGCATAACACGTGATCCCCCATGCAAGCACATGAGCGCACCACGAGAGGGCGATATTGTCAGCTCAGATAAGTTACCTCTCGATTAGCGTGTTTAGATTTGTTTCGAACACAACTACTTTTGAAACATGTTCGTCTTGTTGCCATGTAATAACGAGTGTTATGTTTGTAATGCAAACACATTATATTGCATTATATTCCTCTGCAGTGAATGCTGCCTCCACACCGCCCACGCAGCAGCACTCACACCACGCCTCCTCATTCACAGCTCTGCTGCTCCAAGACTCATCACGCCTCATCATCACCACGCCTCATCATCACCACGCCACGCTGCCATCATTGAGACAAAAGGCGGTGTCTCGGGATGGGTCTCCATGTCAGCATTGGTGGTTCAGTGGTAGAATTCTCGCCTGCCACGCGGGAGGCCCGGGTTCGATTCCCGGCCAATGCACATTTTTATAGATTTTTTATATTTATAAAAAAAACAATCTGTCTTTCTGCATCGTCGTTATTAACATTATGGATTAAAGGAAACCTAAAAATATATACGGGTTAAAAAAACAGTATACAATGTTTGTTACAAACTCGTGATATTTTCTCAGTCACTCTAATCCCTTTGTCAATTCAGCGTTGCCAGCCACGTGTTGTCAAAGCAAAATCAGACATCCCTCCTGCTAACCCAGTTAACACGGAACGCTGGGGAAACGTTGATCTAACGATTTGAAGCTTTCGTGACTGCAGGAATCCATACTCTTTGGTTCTTTCGGCAAAATCACGTAGTTAGAAATGAATTAAAATCAAACAAATCACGACGTTTCGCATCATCAGGTGCTTTTCCCACCTGATGATGCAATCGAAACGTCATGAGTTATTTATTTATTTCTAATTACGTCACTTTACTGAAAGAACCAATGAGTATTGATCTAACGATTCCAACCACATTATAACGTTGGCCCGACATTGCAAGCATGCTGTGAATCTTCCCCATCCTGTCACTGATGAAGACAGTAGGAATATAATCTCCTCTTCTTCTTCATCCAATATGTCAGTATTGGTGGTTCAGTGGTAGAATTCTCGCCTGCCACGCGGGAGGCCCGGGTTCGATTCCCGGCCAATGCACATTTTTTTTCTTCAGAATATATTTTACTCTTAAACTGTGCAATAGTTACTGCTCGCTGAAGTTAGCTGCGCGTTTAAAGTGTAAGTGATTTTTTTAAATCAGTCGCCGTTATTACATGTATTTGATACGGGAGTTGTTGTTGGAGATAATATATATTTATTTATTTACGCCACGAGGCTGTCCCAGTTGGTGGCGGATCGTGAAGGGAAATGCTGCGTTTCTCACACCGTGGCATAGGGGGCAGCATTACCACCGTGAACAATTGACAAAAAAATCCAACACTTGCGTTCATAATAGCTTCAAAGAAATTAAGTAATTTATAGTCGACGTTTCCGGTAATGGCCCTTATCACAGCACTTGTTTGAAAACGTGGCCTAATATATATACTTTTCTTTTAAGACCATAGTTTTATTGACGAACGTGTTTGTTTTTGTTATTAACTGTGGGACTGTCCATAAATGACGTCACGCACCTAGGAGGGGGGGCGGTCAGACATTTGTGACGATGTGTGACGAAGAGGGGAGGTTAAGAAATGCGAAACTTTAACTAAATATAGACAACACGTTCTACTTAATTAAATAGACTTTTTAATAAATGTTTTCTCTTACAACATCAGAGTGCAGCGCCACATTAAATACGCACTACAATAACAATAGTTTAAAGCGATTGGAAGCACGTTTTATTTGGGGGGGGGGAGGGGCAGAGCTTTGTGACGTCATATTTGGGGGGGGGCCGGCCTTTTTTTGCCTCCTTTGGCCAAAGGGGGGGGGTCAAAAATCGTCCAAAATCGCGTGACGTCATTTATGGACGGCCCCTGTACTTTTGCACCGCTGTCAGCATCATCCAAATAATTCGCAAACATCGGAGTGCTGTTTACGAATTTGCAAGAATTATATTTTTTAAACTAATGCAGCTACATAACGTTGGTCTGGGAAGCCAGTTTTCCGATTCGACATAAACACGCTTTCACTTTAATGTGGAAAGAGAACAGAGTTCGGCTTGCATTTACTTTTACTTAAAATAGTCGAGTGTAATCTTTGCTTTTAACACCAGGAAAACCGGCAGTGCATCTTATAGGTCAACTCAGCCTTAAACGAAGTAGCAGCTGCGGTGTCTCACTATCAGAATTGGGGAGATAAAGGCGGCCGGGTAAAGTGTTGAACACAAAAGACCTCTCTTGGATTGTATGGCCTTAATAGGTGTTCGCTAAAACACTTTGCCTCAACTGTTAAAGGCTATGACGTGGGGATCGTGCCTCTATTGTCTATGTGTGTGACGTGTCAACTAGTAGCCTATTGATTTAGAAACGTGCGTTCAGAGCATTTGGCTGCGAGGACTGTCCACACGATAAGCCACTTAATTGGGATATTATTTGTGGCCAGGTGGCTTCTGAAAAGGAGCTATATAACTCAATGGGCCTTCTTTCTTACCTCGTAAAAGACAAATAGTATAGAATGGAACCCGTATCAGGAGATGGCGCGGTGAAATCGCCTCGTGTTCAGCAGCCTCGACGTATAGTGCATCACGAGAACGTGAACAGATCAAAGAAATCTAGATTTTAAGTTTTCGTGACTGCATACTCTTTGGTTCTTTCGGTAAAGTCACGTCGGTATAAAACCAAAATAAATCAATAAAATCACACTTCAGAAGTTGTTTCCTGCTGTGGTTGTCCCACCTGATGACGGACGCTTGTGTTGCGCCCGAAACGTCGTGATTTAATTCAATTAATTTAGTTTTATACCTACGTGACTTTACCGAAAGATCAAAGCAAGCACAACGTCCGTTCAAGCGAGTCCCACTGCTTTGTTTTCCTAGGGCAAAGTCGTGATCAATGGCTGGGCGTTCAAGCGGAGTGGGTCTTTCCATTGGCTGCTCGAGACAAGCCCCGGCAACACCCACGCAGCCTTCTCCCTGTGCCAAAACACCACGGCACATACCAAGCACAAGCGTGCCACGGGTGTACTCGTGGGGTGGGTGCTGGTCACTCTTGTTGTTGCTGCTGCTGTCATTATCACAATCGTCGTCGTTGTTGTTATAATCCACGCATAGTTATCAACTAAAAGTGGAAAATGAAGATCGATGTTCACAGCCACATTCTTCCTCGGGAGTGGCCGGACTTAACGCAGGTATATATTGTGTACTGTGCTGAATTATAAATGCAGTACCAGAAATGACGTGTAATATAATTGCGTCTGTCACCAACACGACATCAACTGTGCATTCATACAAAACGCTCACACAAAACGTGGTCGATTCATATCGGACACACTGCCGGTACGATGCAGTTCCAATCAAACGTAACTTGGATCAGCGCGTATTACACATTGACAATTGTGTGTTATAACCATACCATAATGTGCACACCACGGTGGGAGTAGAGTTGATCGGTGGGGCTACTTATTTTATAACGCTACCGAGAGGACTGTGGTCTGAGCACGCAGGGTTCATGACCGACGTCTGTCAGGCCTGCAGTGCACTTTGCCCGGTGCGGTGGCCACCGCGGAATCTGCACGAGGTGTAAATCTGCACGATGTCTGCTTTCAGCAAAAAAATGTTTTTATTAACGCGTGGTAATGTTTCCAGTCAAATGCCGTACAAAAATTCACAGTCTAGGCTGCTCGCAGAAACGAGTTGCTTGTCGATAGGGATTAATTGCAGCCAGATTTGTCCGGGTTGGCGACTCGTATAATAATAATCCCCCACCCGGCACACTACATCCAGTATACCCGTCACGACCGGAAAATATTCAGTGAGGAAAGTTTATCCCCGCTTATAGACTACGTGCTGACAGCACACGACGGACAAATCATCTTGCGTCATATGTGTTAGTTTATCATGCCTGGGTTACAGCCAAAGTAAAGGTCATGTCATTGTAAAGGGCTTCGACATTTTTTTCCCATTACAGTACAAATATAAAATGCAAACATACTGAAATAGGCGATGTGGCTTGACATCTGAAACATACTCGATAGTAAACAAGCTCTTGACGATTTAATAACATTTCCTTGAAAACAATGTTCAATTCTAATTTATCTATGCAGTGTTCCCGAGCCATATACAAGATTTTCCTCGTGCATGATCGTTGAGAGGTCATTCTGAAGACCACTGCTCGCATAAGATCGCTGTCAACCCATACGGTTTACCCCGTATTCTTGTACAGAGAAATTTAGTTTTCAGGTCCATACGATGTACAGCCGTTTCTATACGGGCTAGAACATCAACACGAATGTGTGCATCCACATATCAAGCAAGCAGCAGCATCAGTATGCAAGATCACAGACAGTAGCATGATCCGTCGTATCATTGGCAACAATTATCAAAATACATACAACTTTTGTTTAGTAACATCATTTTTGGCTATTTGTTTGTGTTTCTCCCTTGTGATGGGACTTTGTAGGATGAACGTTGAGATTTTTAAGGGCCACGGGGTGATCAATAAGGTGTGAATTGGTCTGTAACAATGTGGGGCACTGACAAGGGGGTGACAGGTGATGGGCCTTCTCTACCTGCTCATTAATAATAGATCGACATCCACATTTCTGGTGAGATGGTAGCCCCTCCCTCACCCCACCCACTTGATATAGCCACGCCCCCTCACTAGCCCTGTACACTGGCAGTGGCCTATCCAATTGACCCCAATTGACCCAGCCCATTGCTCAAAGGCTCTGCCTACTACCCTAGTAGCCCCGCCCACGACTCGGGTAGCCCCGCCCATTACTCAGGTAGCCCCTCCCACTACTCAGGTAGCCACGCGCACAGCTCAGGTCGATCCCGTCCGCTGCTCGTCAATGTGTTATGGGGAGTGGGATACGTGCTGACTCGAGCGAAGTCGATGTTCTTGCCCTCATCGTCGCTGTGTCCCTGCAGAGGTACGGCTATGGAGGCTGGGTGCACCTGGATCATCACTCCAAGGTGAGTTTGCCTCGTACAGCACCTCGCCCTGTGACAGAGACTTGCACTGCAGGTACGTGCATGTATTTACGTGGTTTAGTGGGGAGGGGTAGTTCGATTTCCGATTGCTAACAAACAGCGAATATTTGAACCGGTCCTGGGCCTCCCCTATGTCGACTCAGCCTCAAACGAGTACCAGGTACGTTCTGTAAACACCAGCACTGAGAAGATAAGAGTGTTGGCCACCCACCCACTCGTTTACCCTGCCGCCCTTAATAGGCGCTAACTATAGCAACTTCCCCCAACTCTTAATGTAGCTAATGCCGATGATCAACATCTCGTTGATCTCGTTGCTGTACACGATATGCATGTGCCCTGGTGGTCCTAAAACAATCTTAAACAGCTCGTATGCCAAGAAAGGAGATACGTGTAACATGTTTACGTGTATGTTATTTGAGTACATTATGTACGTAGCATTTGTGTGTATTCTTGTTTCGTCTTGTCTGTGTATAATAAACATATATACAGCGTGGGGAATCATTTATATGCACTATGTTGCCTCTAAATGTCATCATATATCAAGACATCTTGCTCAGAAAATTAAAATAAAATTTCGAACAAACAGGTGCTCCGGTTTTGTCCCACATATATAAACACTCGTTAATTGGCTGAAAATATCGTAATATATAGAGGACTCCAGAGGTTGGGAAATTTTTGTGCTGGCACACTGCCTGACTGCCTTCCCACTTATCTGTGGTTTCTCGGCGATTGTGAGATGTAATTTGCATAAACGGCGACACTGTATACAACTAAAATAATATAAACAAACAATAAACCGGATAGAAGCGGAGTGTGGGGGTCAGGGCAGGGAGAGATGGGAGATAAAAGGTTATCTAGCAGCAGAGAGCAAGTCACTTATGCACCTCAATCTACGCATGTCTCTTATCGTCTGTTTTCCTTAATGTGTAAGCATCGTGTAAGAATATATTTAAATAATGTCATGGTCACATAAGGACACCTTCCCTAAGTAATTAATGAACCACTATTGGGACACAGCCAGGTGGGAGAAATCTGAATCTTTATTTACACTGGTGGAATCCGATGAGCTATGAAGCTCTTTTTGACGGGTGTCCAGTCAAATGTCCAAAAAGCGTGGGATAGGCCGAGGACTTTGAGAAATTGTGCAGGAAAGAGACCGGAGCGAGAGCGGGGACCAAGGGACAGGGTTGGTGGAAAGGAGATTTCGAAGAACTCCCTTTACATGTGTATGTCCATCAATCACTGCAGGTGGTAGTGGTGGTGAAGGTTTACATGCCAAGTCTGCACAGCAGATGTGAGCTCTGCTCAGCTGACTGATAGAGCCATTTGCCGCAGGGTGAAGCCAAGATGGTCAAGGATGGGAAGGTCTTTCGCGTGATCCAGGAGAACTGCTGGGACCCGGCCGTGCGTATCCGGGAGATGGACCAGCAGGGTGCGACGCGTGATGCCACACCCGGCGACATCATCAAAGCTTGCGTGTCGCTAATTAATTGGGCACAGAAGTTGTCACCAGTTAGGTGTCACAACGTTTTACAAGAATGCATTGCTCTGTTCCACCAATTGCATTCCGATCGTTCTGTCAGCATTGCCACGTCATGAGATCAATTAATTACTCAGTGCATCACGTTTTGTCTGAGAATGGCACCAGAAGATTTCAATACGTAACTACTCGCGATGTGCGTGGCGTGTGCGTCGTGGGCAGGGGTGACGGTGCAGGCGCTCTCCACCGTGCCCGTCATGTTCAACTACTGGGTGAGTGAGCGAACAGTGACGTCGAGCAACAGCACGGCGACGAACACAGCTCACAACTCATCGCGCTCAGTCGCAGAGCGGGTGGGAAAGCGTTGCCCTCGACTGTGTGCAGCAGTGGTCTCTGGAATTGTTCTCAAGAGGTAGTTATGTGATAGCCGTTGCCGTGGCCCGTTGTCTGATATTTTTTGGGTGATACTGCGTGTTCAGCACCATGAGATTCTGTTCATTTAATGACGTTCTCCCGGCATGTGGAGCAAAACGTCGCACATTGTTGCCTAGCAATTCGCAGCACAGCCCAAAAACACATCGGAGGGCTGCTGCACAGCAGCACAACTTCGAGAATCTGCACAGTGGAAGTAGTGGCATGTCAACAGCAGGACTCGTTTCGGGCACCTTGCACCTGGCGGTGTGAGATTTGGGTCATCCCCACGTGTGCTTGGTACGAGTTTTGGGGAGCGATTCGTTTCACCCCAATATCTATAGTAGTGGAGACGACAATATTTAAAAGACACGATGCCTCGTCGCTGACTCCCTTTCCACCTTGCGGCGAGTGAGTGGGTTCGGATCGCCCCCCACGTGCCCCCTAAAGGAGTTCTTCCCCCGGCAGGCCCGGCCGCAGGACGCACACGACCTGTGCCGGCTCCTCAACGACGACCTGGCGGGCGTGGTGGGCCGCTTCCCGCGCCGCTTCGTCGGGCTCGGCACTCTGCCTATGCAGGTTCGCTTGAACCGCTCGCTCGCTCGCTCACTCCGCTCAGCTGTGGAGCACCGCGCTCAGTGGTGTGGGGTGGTTATGGGGTCCCCTATGAGGTGGTGTTGCTGGGGTGTTTTGCTGCATGCCTTGGTGTTGCTAGGATATTGCGCTGCGTGGTGTCGTATGTTGTAGGGTGGTATGCTGCCGAGTGGTGTTGAATAGCGTCGTGCTGGGTGGGTTTGTTGCTGTATCGCTTGTTGGGGTTCTGTGCTGTAGTCAGGTGCTATATGTTGTGGTGTGGTGCAGTGTGCTGTATGGTACGGTGCCCTATGGTGTGCTGCATGCTTATGTGTTGTGCTGTATGGTGCAGCACTGTATGCTGTGGTGCTGTGTACTGTGCTGGATTGTGTTGTGCTGTATGGTGTGCTATTGTATGCTGTCTTGCTGTGCGGTGCCGTAACGCATGATGGTGTGACGCTGGATGCCGCGGTGTCTGTGCGGTGCAGTCGGCCGCACTGGCTGTGCAGGAGCTGCGCCGCTGCACTCTGGAGCTCGGCTTCCCGGGGGTGCAGATCGGCTCGCACGTCAACGCCTGCAACCTGGACGACCCCGAGCTACGGGCCGTGTTCGCGGTGAGACGCCGGCTCCCTGGCGTTGTCTCGCGTCGCACGTGCACGCACCACAGCGTACCGAGTTTCCCTCGGAGACCGCAGATGAGAGACGCTCAAACACCAGATTTCGTGCTTCCCATCACTCCACATTTACCACGTTTAAACTTTCAGCAGCTGTTTGCAGAAATTACATTTGGCAAATTCCTCATCACTTTAAATATCTATACCATGTACATATTTCAAACAAATTTAAAGGACCACATGGTGGTGAGATGTGAGAAGACGGTGAGAATTGGTGACACATGGGTAACGGTCAAAACTTATTATCCACCCACTCCATCTGGAGCACTGTCTGTGTTCACTCCATTGGTCAACTCCCACTCTCGTGGCCCCACGCAAGTCTGCAGTTCATACACGAGTGCGGTGTGGACTGCCGAGCAGGTCGCTATGTGCGCTCTTCTTGACGCTCATTCACGCCACTATGCCGTCGGGATTCAGGAGGCGGAGGAGCTCGGCTGTGCCCTGTTCATCCACCCCTGGGACATGGACACCACAGGACGCATGGCCAAGTACTGGCTGCCCTGGCTCGTGGGTTAGTCAACGCCCTTCACCTCCTGCCACCCCACGAAAGCATTCTACCCTACGGCAGGCCCAAATAGGAAAATTTAAATCGCACCCAGTGTGACATTGGCCCCCAGACTCAAACCATGGACCACACAGTAACGTCACTGCCAGCTTCAATCATTTACCGGCAGCGTTTGAGATATTCACTGAGCTATGCGAGTCTGTGCGAGTAGCGTGACAACGGGCTATATGTGTACGTGTGTTGGTCCAGGGATGCCAGCCGAGACTACGACTGCCATTTGCTCCATGATATTTGGCGGAGTCTTTGAGAGGTTCCCCAGGCTTAAGGTCTGCTTTGCACATGGAGGTGAGTGGGTGAATGCGTGCAAGTTAAATTGGTCCGCATGTAAACTATCGACATACAAAGACAATTATCCGACATATAGCTTTTTTCAAACTACTAGGGCCAGTGCCGTTAGCGAGCACCTGTTAAAGGCTGACATGGCACGAGGGGGCCGTATTTTTAACACAACACACTGCCTTTGTCTACCAACTGCTGATATTTACACACTGGACCAGCTATTAATTTAGACTGAGTCGACCTACAGGCAGCCCAGTCCTCATTCAAATGTTTGCCATTAATTTTAGCCATGGCTAGATATTGAACTCGGGTTGCCAGGTTTTGGAGCGCAGTGTGATAACCACGACCAGTAGAGGTGGCGTGCATCTTTGTCCGAGAACTTGGGGGGGGGGTTGTATAACCAAACACGTGGTAACCTCCCAGACTTGCTGGGCTGAGGTGACCAGGGGATGGCAGTGTCAGAAAGTGAATTGTTGAGTTGCTTGGCTCATCTTAAGATTACCATATTCCCTGGATTTTAGATTCCAGAAAGTTAGATGCACCCTAAACGTGTGCCTGGTGTTCATGAAATTATACGAATCTGGTCACACACACACACCTACCAGATGCTACAGGGAGAAGTGTGCCATAAGTTGTAGAATAAAGTTTAGTTTAGGGATAGGATTTAAAATTAAGATCTTTATTCAAATTCTCAGATCATATGCAGACTAATATTTGAACATGGCCGTGTGCTAACAAACTTGGCGTTATCCAAAGCCAGATGAAACACATTTTTAGTGCAAAAGGCATGGAAGTGATGTAATTTCATACCAAACAAAACAACTTTTGAACCATCCCAAATTACATAACTAGGCTTAGACTTAAAACTTGTGAGTGCAGGAATTCTTTCGGTAAAGTCACGTAGATATAAAAAACTAAAAGCAAAATTAAAAGCAAAAATCCCACGACGTTTCAATCGCAACACAAGCACTCTTCATCAGGTGGAGAAAAAAGAAAAAAAAAGCCTTTTCTCTCCACCTGATGAAGACCGCTTGTGTTGCAATCGAAACGTCGTGGGTTTTTTGCTTTTAATTTTTGTTTTCTATCTATGTGACTTCACTGAAAGAACCAAGAATATACATAACTAGGCCTTTTATTTTTCGAATTTATCCAAATAGGAACACATCCCGAGTGTGTATATATTTATAAAGGTTTAGTTTTCAAGTTTCTCCAGGACACACCCAGTGTTTTTCCTACCAGGTGGCTCGTTCCCCTTCACGCTGGGCAGGATCCAGCATGGCTTTGACGTGCGGCCAGACCTGTGTGCCGTGGACAACCCACACCCGCCACGCCGCTACGCAGGCCGCTTCTACACGGACTCACTGGTCCACGACCCCCACGCGCTCCGTCTCCTCGTGGACGTCCTGGGGCAGGTGCTCGGGGCTGGCGAGGAGGGGACCTCACCTGGAACATTAGTTTGTAGCGCCCAACATTGTAATGTACAGCAGCCCTTTATGAATCCACAGCTGCATAAAGGCCCCTCCACACTGCTAGACGCCGGGGTTGTTTGACCATACCTCACCACGCTGGTCAGTGCGGGTTGAAGACGGAGAGCATGGAATCGCACTACAATGGATTTTTCTGCACTACTCATGGAAATCTGGTGTGCGCTTAGTGGTCACCCATCCAAGCGCTAATCTGGCTCCAGCCGGCTTAGCTTCTGAGATATAACATTTGCACTAAAATAACTTTAATACATGCATGTCTTTCACAGGACCGTGTGATGCTTGGAACCGACTACCCTTTTCCATTAGGCGATCTGGAGCCAGGGAGGTTGATCGAAACCATGGAAGAGTTCTCCCCACAGCTCAAGGTATGGGTCATGTTCCATATGCCTGCTACTATCGTGAGCTGCCACCAAGCAGACATCGTGTTGTCATCCTGGCCTCCGTGTCTTTTTCTAGGACAAGCTCTTGTCTACGAATGCCCTGGAATTCCTGGGTGTGGACGGTGCTCGTTTTGGCTGAACACACAGTACCCAGGCTGCAAAGCATTCCTGCAGGGGCCTCCAGTCAAGCCTAGCCTGGTAAAAATGTGATATTTCCAAGGCAACGCAACCAAGTGTCAACTAATTGAAGTACTTATTGTTCTATTTGTAGCACTTAATTTGTAAAACACGTAGGAAAATGTATTGTTGATTTTTTTGCCAAGTGCATAATGAGCCAACGTCGATTGCTGAAAGCAAATGTTATATAAAAAAAAATGTAAACGCCAAGGGAAATGCAGTTCCCTATAAAAACATTTTGTAAAAAATCGTAAAAAAATGTAAGAAGCGCTTAAAAAATATAAACATGCCACTTGAAAATAAAGATTTTCAAAATCGCATTTATTATTTGTCAGTACAAGACATGCTCTACACACATGTACAGAGTATCACTATTGTACCTCTCACCACAGATTAATTTTAAGTGTGGTGGTAGCTGATTACATGTACTGTAAAAAAAACAGCTTCACGCTACCACCTGGCTCTGGCAGCAAATGTTACACTTTATAAACAGTTCAAGTAGCAAGTTATCATTGCAGTGACTAGTACGTCAGGTGCTTGTTTTCCTGAAAAAGCCTCAAAGAGTCTCATGACACTTTCAGAAGGGTCTTTCCACATTTTCACAGTAGGGAATGATAATTTCTATACAGATTCCAAATGAGAAATTGCAGGGAATTTGTTTTCAAATGTTGACCGTGATGGCCGCACAGAATGGCCTACTCTTGCGAATGACACCATAGGATCTTTAGAATCCACTGTGCAGCAGATCAAATGTCATGTTAGGGTGAATGCACCCGCAATACTGCTCGAATCGAACCATGAACCTCCGCAACAAGCGATGAACGCACCACCGCAAGGCCACGTCGCTGCCCCAAGAAGGCACTCAATTGAGCGAGCTCACTGTGGGCGAGGGGCTGACGTGAGGCTCTTTGCCATGCGATGGGCACACGGCGGTGTTCCCCGCCCCGTCCTTCTGTTCACCGCTCCACTCCATGCTGCCACCTTCCACCTGCGTGGAGACCCAAAACCAAATGGCTATAATAATCACACCAACGTGACAAACTCTCGGCGGAGCTTGCATGGTAATGTAGGAGGTACGTACAATACTATCAAATATAAGCACATTTATTTATTATTTAGGAACATACGAGAATGTCTCCAAACATGCAAGATGAACAAAGTCGAGATCAGATGTTGTAAATTGCTGTAATCGACATACCTCTTGCAGTTGACTTGACTGTGCTGGATCCTCTCCGACAACATCAATGTGTTTGGAGCAGTCCTGCAATACACGAGTTGTGTGAATACATCGTAATACAGGAATACTGACCATCACTTAGACCAGTGGTTCCCAACCTGTGTTCTGTGAGCTACAGGTGGTTCACAGGACTCTTGCAGATATTATTCACAAAACGCTATATTTTCACTGCCCATTGCACAATGATTTAATTAACAATGTCAATTGTTTGTATGGTTTTAGTTAATATTGACAATGCTTTGTGTAGTTTTAATTTAGAATTTGTTATGGATATACGGTGGTCCATGGAGTTTGAGAGTTGGCAGTGGTCAACCATTTTTATTTTATTATTTTATTGTTTTATTTGTATTATTTTATTACTTCCCTTCTACGTGACTTTACCAAAAGAACCAAGAAGAGTGGTCAACCAGTTCAGAAAGGTTGGGATTCACTGGTTTAAACTTAAACATAGATCAGACCCTCACTCAACGTATTGTGCAGCTGTGGTGTAAGTCGTTAGCATAATGCAAATGTTTAAGTCTTCAGTTCAATGCATATATTGCAAGGCGAATCATATTCATGGATTCATTAATGCATTTTTAACGTACCATTATCATAAGATTTGGATCACCATGCAAAACTAAAAAGAATAGGCACTGCTCAAACACAACACCCAGATGCAGGGTCACTGGCTAGAGCGTCACACCTCGCTCAGTTCCAAGGACTGCTCCGAAACAGAGGGGGGTAGAGGCGTGTGTAGCGGGCAGTGGGGGTTGTCTGACAGGCTGACTGGCACCGGCCGATTGCATGGCGCCCCCTCCACTCCAGGGCACATTCGGAAGAGAAGCTGAGCGCTGTCTTGGCAGATGTCTGGGCACATTCATGTCAGGGCAAACGTGCGGCAGACAGGATGCAAAATTCACGGAGACCATTGTGCTAACAATTGCAACTGGAAAGCAACACGGCCAACAGCATTCACACGCTAAGATTTTCCTCGATGAATTGGAAAAGGATACGCGCTGCGCAGTGCTTGGAAAGCGGCAAAATCCGGTTGCTGCAGCGAACTCCGTCCACAGTTCCCATGCAGCGTTGTGCACCACGATGGGATGGCAGCTGGGATCAGAACAAAAACATATTGGATTACGTGGAATCACTTGGAAAAAAATGCACATAGTCCACGCGGCTACATTACACCCACACGGGGGAAGGCTGACCTGCGGCAATGTGTGTGGGTCCGAGAGCATGGCCCTGCGGTCCTTTAGCTGTCGGTGCAGGAGGGCTTCCACCCCAAATCGGCGACGATAACGCTTCATTGCCCTGAGACGGCGGAGATCCTCCTGCTCTTGGATGCCCTCCACTCCCACCGCAATGCCTGCTGTTCTCATCATCACATACACAGGCACACCGTGCTTTAGTTTAATACAATTTAAAACACCTTATTCTACAAGTTTCAAAGTCCAAATGAGCAACAGCTTACTGGTGGGATCATCCTCACTGCGTCGGCAATGCAGGTATCTACGGCGCTTCTCCTTCAGAAGATGCTGCATGCGCTTGAATTGGTCGATGTACAGAGACTGCAGACGAATCAGCTTCTCTCGTGTGATCAGGGCCACCTCCTCCGCTGTGTATACCTCCGCGTGCCTGCAACAGTGACATGCAACCTTTTTTTTCCCAGTGTGGCATTTTTTGTAACACACTAATGGTATAAAAAAATCAAAGGCCAGATACGTGTTGGGGAATGTTCCAATGACTCCATCACCCATTTTATGGCTAATTGGCAAGGAAATACATTTTGGTTGTACAAATATACAGACCAAATTTTAATATACTATACACGATATCATAAAAAGGAAATTCATAACTTTACAGATGTTATAGTATGTCATGCCTGAAAAACACAGATGTGTCTACACATTTCACACTAATGTGCTGTACAATCAGTTCAGAGGACTGGACAGAGGAAAAGGCAATCTGGGCCAGTCGTATATTTACTTAAGGAAGCAAACAACTTGTATTGTAAATAAATCCATGAAGTGTCTGCAAACATGAAATCATATTAACTTGAGTGGATCCTCCTGGTCACTGTCCACACTCTCGGCCTCGCTGTCCGGGTCCCCGCGCCAATTATGGTCCACCTGCATCCGCTCCCCCTCACTTTCGCTGCAGCTGTCATCTGTAGGCAGAGACGCGATTGTCGCTCATTTTATCGGCAGAAATCATGCTTCCGTAAAACATCCCGCTCCGACTGGTGTAACAGCCGCTTCCAGGTGGCGAGCCCTCACCCAGTAGTCTGGAAGCGTCGCTGTGCTTTGTGGTTCTGGCCCGCCCGTCCTCCAGCATGTAGCTTCCCAGATCTGCCAGGATGCTCTCGGTGGTGATGCCACTGCTTTGCTTCCTCATCTGCTGTCGTGCAGCTTTGCTGGCCTTCCGTGCATGCTCGGCGCAGAGGGAGGAGCTGTTGAAACGTTCAGCCATCGAATAAAAAACACAAATGACTCCCACGACTGCACGTTTTCAAAATACACATGAATTGCTGTATGGATGGTCATATCTTTTAACTTTAATAATCAACAAAAAACCTTACACATACTCTTTGGTTATTTCAGTAAAGTCACGTAGGTACAAAGTAAATTAAATCACGACTTTTTTTGTTTGTTGCCCACTTCAGCAATTGTTTATTGCTGTGGTTGTTTCCACCTGATGACGGGCACTTGTGTTGCGCCCGAAACGTTGTGATTTCATTTATTTTGTACCTACGTGACTTTACCGAAAGAACCAAAGAGTATGGATTCCTGCAGTCACGAAAACTTCAAATAAAAAAAACCTTGTCACTGACAAATCAACCAAATACTTTAGATCACCACACAAGAGACTAGTCTTTGGTGATCCCACTATTGAAAAAGGGTGGACAAGCACACCACTGCAACCTTACGCCCACACGACTGCCAACCTGCGATTGCTGTCACACACCAGTCCTCACAACCAACACCACAATCACCACATTCCATGCACCACACTCTGACCTGCCTCTACTGGACATCTGTGAAAGAGAGCCTTATAGCTCACCGCATTCTTCCAGTATAAATTATTCTGAAATATACACCAGCCACCACACATGCGCCACACCCACGCAATCGCCGTGCCATGCACCGCGGCCGACGCATCACGCCACTGCGACCCACGGCCCTCTACCACACACCTGTCCTTGCGCTCGTTGCGGGGTGCGGCATTGGGGCACCGCTTGCTGTTGCGTGCCGACACGTAGCAGCACTGGCGGTACGGCGCGGCGCGGTCGTCCAGGATGTGCTTCAGGCAGTATTCGTAGCCGTCGAGGCGAGCCAGGCTGCACGGCCGGCTCGTGTGCGCGCAGCTCTGCGGCTCGGGCACACGGTTCAGGCTCGCGGCGCGCCCGCGGCCCGACGTCGCCAGCACGTTGATGCGAATGCGATTCATTGCGCTGGGAAAGGCAAGCGGTAAGAAAACAGAGCATCCATTACAATGGGGAAGAGGTGCGGGCGGCAATTAGTTTGCAGGAATGCACCATTCAAACACTATAAGCTCTCTGATCCCTTCTTCCTGTCTAACAAAATTATTTCCCTTGGATTTTTGCCACTCGTGTGGAGTCATCCTCCCGAGTCCACTCATTCCTGTTCATTATCCTGGTTCACCAGCTGGAACCACCTCTTTCTAGGACTGCATCTGGACCGTTCCTTCCACGTTCGTCGCCTTTCTTCCGATGTGTTTTTTCTCTCTTCTTCCATGTCAAAGCCACTCTTGTTTTCAGTTTTATTTAGTTATTTAAGTTTAATTTATTAAGTATAACCCTGTGAGCAATGCGGCTTTTGACTCGGGAGCAACCGCAACAAAACAAAAACATGAACAAGAAACATCTTAAAGTGACTACACGCAACAGAAAAATCCTGGAAAAAACAGCAAAGTCTTCTCGTTTGCGATCTGCAGCACTTTCACCTCCCTCGTCTCTACCCCGACTCCTCACCCGAAACAATTAGAAACACCAGCCTCCAGTGCCATGCTTCTCACCGACCCAAACACGAAGTGACTAGCAGAGTAGCCAATAATTCCAACCCTATCCCAACTAATAACTCTCATTCGCCATAAATCCTACCCTAAGCACGTTAAGTGCTTCTTCGAGACTTGATGTGTCAATTTTCAGTTCTGCTCTTTACAGCACTCCTAATGCGATGACACAAGTCACATTCGTCAATACCACTGCCTTCAATTTAAAGATACAATGGGCGACGTTTCGGACTATGGCCCCTCTCCAAAGCACAACCGCCCCATCTTCGTTAGAACAAAGGGGCAATTTACATGTAGTATTTTATGTTAGAACTTAAAAATTTTCGTTCGACGGGCCATTTACCGAAACGTCACCTTAGTTTTTTTTCCCATTCCAAGACAAATACGCCGAGTTCTTACATAAATTAAATTGTCCCTCGTCTCATATTGCTAGGTCAACCGGTGGTGGCATTTCCACATTCCTATGACGGAGATCACTGCGAATCAAGCGTTGAAAATGGCGACTTCTCGATTGAATCACGCGCTCTCAACCACAACACCATCCGACCACTTATGCAACTATTAATATAAATGCAACGTTTAGAATTAAAGAATCGCACCTCAACGGAAACCACTTCAATGTTGAGGTTTGCACAATCGGGCTGCGTTGCGAACGTTCGATTCGCATACTCACACGTTTTTAAAACGGATGCACAACTTTAAAATTGCAAACGTCGAAACAATTCCCAGGATGAACGTTAAGCAACCGTGGAATTGAACCCACAAGAGCTCTCAGCCGATTGCCGCCACACTCGTGGCGAATCGCCTGACGAGGCTTGGCTGCTGTTGTTGTGATCGCCCTCGAGACGTCACGGTAACTCGCTACGTAAACGTTGTGGGTTTGACTCGTGGAAACGAATTGCCGCGTCTTTGCGTACGTGACAACCCTGACTAATCAGCGATCTCACTCACACACATGTGCACAAACCCCTTCACTCTCGACTGACAGCCTCCCTGCAGCCCCCACCCAACATGGCCGCCGGCTCGACAACAACGGAAGTGACGTCACGGCACCGCCCTCCCCCGCCCCCAGTCGCCGTGGGCGAGGCGAACGTTAAACAACAGCGCCGCCGCCACCATAACCACCACCAATCACTTACCGGCGATACAATGCGAGATGCAATTCCGACGAGCGATCGCTTTACTTAGTTTTAGTGCAGACCAAGGTGTTTCGTGAGGTTTTCGTTTTTCTTTTGCGGTCAAAATTCGCGCGCCCGTGAATGCGCCAACGGCACAAAGGCGCCGGCCGCCATGACACTGCCCCCCCCTCGCTCCCTCACCGCCTGCCACCGCCCCCCCCC
>CM025612.2:611588-668196 GCA_014621495.2 Entosphenus tridentatus | reverse complement strand
CGCCACCGCCCCCCCCATTTAAAAATCCGCGAGCCAATCACATCGCGGCGTCAATAACGTCACTAACGGTTACGTCAGAGTCTCGTTCTCACCCCGGAAAAGAGAACATTTGGCACGATGCTGTTGTTGTGAAAGAGCCAACGCACAATATCCCAGGGGTTGACCTTCCACGAAGCTGCTCATGGCCCATCCTAAATCGCATCCACCGCACAAAGCACAGCAGCAGCAAAAGCGGATACCTGATGCACAAAATATGGAAGATTAAAAACTTCCCAGTGTGCCACTGTGGTCATCCAGAGCAGACCGTACAACATATAACCGACGCAATGCCCGATCCACAAATACGAAGGAGACATCACGGCGATACACTCCGCTACTCCTGACGTGCGGTTATCTGGCTTCACCACCCGAATGTGAGACTGTGGTTGTTGTTCTGCGTCTACATCAGCAGCCATGCGAAAGAAATCAGCGGTGACGTCACTGGAGTCACGCGCCCCCTCCCCATTGCCCCTCCTCCCCATTGCCCCTCCCTCCCCAGCTGGAAGTCGATTGTGAAATAACCTTGGCGTGGGAATTGACCTTTGGTGAAAATATTGTTAAATCTAAAAATATATGCATATATAACTATAATCAATATAGTTCCTACAGCCGCGATTTAATATTTCCCATGACCTGTTTATCTCACTAACATGTAGAGCTTTCATGCACCACTACCTTTTTAATATTTAACTTTCACGTTTTGACAGCGTGTTTTTGTTGTACGACGGTCAAACACGTCATTCATTGTGCAAAATACTCGTTTCCTTGCAACATTGACGTGTTTGTTGTCGCTGAACTTACGCACCACGGATCTCCCGTGGGATCATGCGTGCAACAAAGCAAAATAAACATTCTTTGGGTCTTTCGGTAAAGTCACGTAGAAAGAAAAAATAAAATAATAAAAATGTATAAAGTGAATACAAATAATACAAATATCACGACGTTTCGATCGCAAAACAAACAATCATAATCAGGAGAAAAAATAGGGGAAAGCTGCTGAGGCAGGCTGTTTCAACCTTTAAAACAGCCTGCCTCAGCAGCTTTGCGATCGAAACGTCGTGATATTTTTATTATTATTTATTCACTTTAATTTTTTTTAATTGAATTGTTATTCTTATTTTTTCTATGTACGTGACTTTACCGAAAGACCCAAATAATATGATTTCCTGCAGTCACGAAAGCTTTAAGCCAAGATATAAATAAACATGTCGAATAATTGTCAAAGAACAGTACGAATGGACAAAACAACCCTGTTTGTACAAAAGTGAGCCCGACCTGGGAAGGTAACAATTTTTATTTTTTTTATTTTTTAAAGTAATCTGTTTACCTTTCCTACACTTTGCACTTCTATCGCGTTTGTGTGTTGTTCGTAATTATAACGTTCTGACCCCGTGTCCCGAATCATCACAGTTCCTATGATCACTGTTACATTGTTTTTATAGCTTTATTTTGGTTTAGCCATATTTGTTTGTTGAAGTACAGAGTTAGACTGATAACTTTAATCTAAATTGTCTCATGGTTGTTATTGTTTGACTTGCATCCCACTGGGATGTTTGATATACGGTGCTTTTTCTGGAAGACGTTGCTATTTTTTCCTGGATTTTTTCTGTTGCGCGTAGTAACTTTAAGATGTTTCTTGTTCATGTTTTTGTTTGTTGCGGTTGCACCCGATTCAAGAGCCGAATGGCTCACAGGGCTATACCTAATAAATGAAATGAAAATGGCATTCATTCGCGATTCGTCAACATTCTCGTCGAGCGCCTCCAGGGCGGACTGGCGGTGCCGAATCGCAGCGCGGCCCGCCCGTCCGCGTGCCCCCCCCCCCGTGTGACGTCACCCAAACCAGTCCCGCGTGACGTCACAGCCGCTGCCACTTCCGCCGGACGTGACGTCGCGCGTTTCCGCCGTCTCTGCCCGCGCGCGCGCTGCTCCGGCGATGGCGGCGGCGCCGCCTCCTCCTCCCCCGGCCAAGTGGTTCTTCAGCAGGGAGCAGCTCGAGGCCACGCCGTCGCGCAGATGCGGCATCGAGGTGGACAAGGAGTTGTCCTACCGCCAACAGGCGGCCAACCTCATCCAGGACATGGGACAGAGGCTCAACGTGTATCCTTACCAGACGGGCGCGGGGGGCGGGGGGCGGCTGCGTCACCGGGCTGTGCGGCCTTGTCGCGCAGGCATTCGCGGGAGGGGAGGCATTGTTACGTAACGTTGGTTACTCGCGTTAACCTCGAGCTCGGTGGGGATGAATGTGCTTATTGTGGCGGTGTTTAGTTGCGTTAGAGAGCAGGCTTCGTTGCAATGGCGCGACTTGTGAGGGGGGGGGGGGTATCTGTGAGGGGAGGCTGAAGCCGAGCACGGCGAGGCCCGGGCGCGGCTCTCCTTTGTCGCCGCCATGTTGTCCTCGCCCTCCACGCCGGCTCGGCGCGTCGCGTCCTCTCTGCGAGCCTTCATTCTCCTCTACGCGTTTATTCATTCTCCCCGTGAGTGTGCGAATGCTTGCAACCTTGGGGGTAACCTCCACGCCGCGTGCGTTGCTGCAGTCGTGTGAACCCGAGGGGCGAGGGGTACCGCTTCCTCCACCGCCAGTGTCCATTTTGCCGCCGGCCTGGGGTCGTTGGGGGATTTGCTCGTAAATGTAAGTGTTGATTTCTGTCGCTTGTGTGTGTTGTGGTTTTGTGCGTGTTCTTTCCTTGACCCTTGGTTTCATTTGATTCATTTTTGGACTCGGCGCAGTTCTCAGCTGACGATAAACACAGCTATCGTATATATGCACAGGTTTTATATGCTGCAGACCTTCTCAAAGTTCCACAGAAATGTAAGTTTTGCGTGTATACTTCGAATTTGAAGAAATTCTGACATCACTTACATTTGCAGTCTACAATTATTACGCGCTGTACACGTGGAATGTGTAACACTGCACGCTGGAGGCTCTGTTGGTGTTTCTTAAGGTTAAAAGCATTCCACTCAAAAGTTATTCTATCTCTTCCTGAAGGCAATTTCTCCAGCTGCTTTGTTCCTGGCTGCTAAAGTAGAAGAGCAACCACGGAAGCTGGAACATGTTATTAAAGTGGCACACGCGTGCCTTAACCCACAGGAAGCTCCGCTGGATACAAAGAGTGATGTAAGTGAGACTAAATGATACATTTTTCTGTATTCTATCTCAACCCAGAGGTTTTGCACCGTTCCATTCTCTATTCGGCTAATTTGTACATATGTTGGATGCACGCGTGGAATTAAATGTTTTCAATGTACTGTGACTGTTGAGCCAATATGCACTCGGACGTCTTTTGTGTGCAAGGTGAAATTCTGGGTAAATATTCAATCGTAAAAAAAACTTACGCAGGAGAATTTCTTTCCTGTTTCGTCAGGCTTACCTTCAGCAAGCCCAAGACTTGGTGATGAATGAACATGTGATGCTTCAGACATTGGGTATGTTGAAGCTGACATTGGAACTGTTCATATTTTCTATTCAAAACAAAGTTTCCACTTAAATTACCCAGTAATTGAGAATTTGTTACAACATTGACCTCAAAACGGCCCTGATTCAAGGCTGTAAACCTCTCCATTGGTTTTCAGTTTCAAGACAGAGCCTATAATAATTCTTTCTTTGGTCTGTGGTCTTTCCTGAATCACCGTGGAATGGCTCATTCGTTTGAAAGATACATTTGCATAAAAAACATTGAAGAGGTATGTTTTGATTTATAGAGCTTTCAGATTATATACCTAATATGAAATTAATATGTGCTCTCTTTCATTTTGCAGGTTTTGAAATAACAATAGATCACCCTCATACTTATGTTGTGAAATGCACACAGTTAGTACGGGGTAAGAACCACACTCATGTGCAGAACATTAATATGCAAAGCATGTCGTATTCTAAGTTACAAGTAATTATCTTCCAAATCTACATTGAAACACTAAAGATAAATATATATTTGCCTCCGTTATTTGGTCATAATACGTTTTCTGCTTTTATTTTTTCAGCGAGTAAGGATCTGGCCCAGACCTCGTATTTCATGGCTACCAACAGGTGGTTACCCACACCCATACGTTGCACTGTTAAGGCGCACTAAAGCTTCCCCTAATGCAGAACCCCCTACCGTTGCCACTGCCCTGTCTCGCTCTAGGGCTAGGCCCGCCATACCCCATGGCGTTGGCCCCCTATTGTAGTGCGGTGTAATGTACCAGGGCACCATCGGCACAGGGGGTTGTATGCACTAGAGAAGTGTAGTGTTGCTGTCTGTACGGTTGCCAGTACTGCGTGCATATCGGTGTAAACTGGTAGCCTATCGTTCTGAGCGCTAGTCTAAGCTAGGAGTGAGAGTTACCCTGGTAAGTATGAGCATCCCATTTTTTTCTTTATTGCTTTTTTGCTTATATCTTGATAATATTTATCTTTTTAAAATGTTTGCTTTCATTATCAACTAATTTAATACGTAATAAAAATGCGTAAATTTGAATGCATTTTGTGAATGTGCATGCATATTTTATATTATATGAAATGTTTCAATTTTCAAATTATGTACATTATACATTTTTTTATATGCACTGCCTTTGGCCACTGTTAAACTGATGTAGATGTGAAAGTCATGGCTCCTTTCTCTGTCCCCATGGCAATGACCACTTAACAAACCTGAACCTGCCAATTGCCGGCTTCTGGACCTACTGTCTCCGGGGTCCTCTCCATCCTGCGTCTACGGCTGTGCAGCCTACACCTCACCACATTTTGCTTGCAGCACAAGCCCACAGTGGTAGCCTGCGTTTGTATCCACTTGGCCTGTAAGTGGTCCAACTGGGAGATTCCGGTCTCGAGTGATGGAAAACCATGGTGGGAATATGTTGATAATGGTGTCAGCATGAACCTTCTGGATGGTAAGGAATCCACCACATGTGCCTGATTCTAAATCGACATTTTTGTACGAATTGGAATTGAAAATTCTATTTGGGTAAACATTAAATTCACATGCATCATTCTTCATTGTACTGCTCTTCGCAATAACATCCAAAGAATATGACATTCAGGCATTATATTGGAGTTTTTTTGTTTAATGTCTAACTGTATTTTTGCTTTTTCAGCATTAACACATGAATTTCTTCAGATTCTTGAGAAAACCCCAAATAGGCTAAAAAGGATAAGAAACTGGAAGGTAAGTCATTTTGTATGATGCTTTTGGTTAATTTAACTCGTGGAATTTTTTGTGTGATTAGACATCCGATTATTCAAAATAGGTTGTTATTAATTCTTCCTTTTGGGTTAATAAAAATTTCATTGTTGCAGTCCACAGTTTCAGCTTACGTTTCCATTTAGTCAATAATATACAATACAGAGCCACAATATATAATCTAATAAAACTGGACTACTTGGGTTAATGTGAATTTTTTTGTAGATTTCATTTGTAGTACAGGCTTCCCTGTATGCGGTAGATGTATTTCCAAAAATGGCGCACAAAGCAAAACCGCACTAGACGGCTTGCCTTGTCGAGTAGTGCATTAAGTACACACAATGTTTGTCCCACGTTCGACCGCATAGTCGCATATGAGTGAATTCAAACCGCATATAGTGAATTTTGTGTAGAAATAGATTAGCTGCATATACACGAGTTCACACAACTGAACCTGCATAAATCAAGGGAAACCTGCATTTGCGTTTGTCAATATTGGTCCGCGAATGAAAACATTCCTTTAACTTGAAAGTAGACCACACTGATACAACAGTACCCACCCACCATTTCCCATTTATACATTAACAATCCTGTGAAAAGCCTAATTTTTTTGCAAACTGGCTAGTATTATGGGACATCCTTTGCAAGTATCAAAATATAAGAATAGGTTTTCCCCTTTCGAGCAATAAAACAGGTGTTAAGATGTTAAAACACCAAGCTGAAACCTTTAACCACATATACTTGCGGTGAAAATACAAACCAAAAACATCTGACAGTATATGCATTGTCTTTGAAACTGATTGGTCCACACAAGGGACAACTTTCTTTAGAGCCTAGTCTCAAATACAGACATGATTCCTTGCAGGTTTCAGTTTGGTGTTTTAACATCTTAACACCTGTTTTATTGCCAGAAAGGGGAAAACCTATTCTTATAAACTGGCTAGTATTTTTTTGTTGCTGTGTAATAACGACTTCGTATGCATGTCACTGCAAAACATTGAGTTTTAATTTAAGCGCTGATAACTTTTTCGATAAGCGACAGTGATAGCCCACAAATGCAAACGAGGTAGTTTCCATTGGATGGGATGGTTTATAGTATGGCACTGCACTGCCCACTCTCCCATGCAGCTTTTAGGCAAGTACAGGACTGCACGATTCCATGCCAACCGCTGCATTTTGTACAGGAAAACCTCTCAAAGCGGGACACCTGTAAATTGGAATTTGAGTATGCGAAAAATGGTGTTTTAAATTATTATTTTTATTTAAGGGCAAAGTAAACCTGGCCAGAATGCTATGTCAATGATAAGTTTGCTTTGTTTTCTTTGGGTCTTTTGGTAAAGTCACGTTGTTTTCTTTGAACCTATCTTTGTGACTTTACTGAAAGACCCAAAGAATATGAATTCCTGGAGTCACGAAAGCTTTAAGTCAAGATTTAAGTATGCTTTGCATAAAATGCCCCAAAATAACTACTGCTCATATAATAACACCAAATGGTATACTGATGTATTTGGCGAACAAGTGCCCGTGGACATCTCGGTCTACAGTAGATTAATATAAATGTATTGACTATGAGATGATGCATTTGTATTTTCTAAAAACATCACAATAGTTTAGGTAATGTATCATTTGATTACTACTGTCTTGATGTATCTACCTCTTCCACATGGTTATGGCAACTTATTACGCTAGAGTAATGCTTTGAGTGTTATTTTAAATATTTAGTTAATGGTTTCATGTTGTTTACATGTAAATTTAATATAGTAATTGCTTCATTTTTTTACAACATGCCAGACATCATTAGAAAGGCTCTTCCTCCATTAGCCATTAGTGAATGGGATTCCTAATTAATTTCATTACAAGTAAATAAGTTGTCGCATCACCTAATGAATTAATCTTGACTCTAACAACACTCTTGAATATTGCATTTGCTAAACTCATGAAACATTTCCCAAATTACTTGTACTTCAGCGAAGCTTCACTCACACCCTTCATTCCCCAGTACCTCTGCAATTTCCCAATCCTCTTACTGGCCAACTGCCTCCAGAATCATACCTTTTGTGTGTGTAAAATAACTTGACTGTGTTCTCTTGCAGGCATATCAGAATCAAGCAATTAAGAAACTGAAAGTGGAAGGGCAACCAACAAACGATGCACATTGCCACAGCCTGGATAGTCTTGCATTCCACTTTGATGCTGCAGACCTCGCCGCACCTTCTGAAGTGAAATCTGCATCCACCTCCGTGCCACAGCCCATAAGTGTGCCGATGGTTCCTGTGCAGTCGGTTCCTTTTGCGCCGCCTGGTCAGGTCATGGCTCCTTTGAAGTCCTACCAACTGCAGAAGTCTCATGACATTCAACAGAAGACCCATGACTCGGTACCCATCAAAGTGGAAATGCAAGCCAAACATTCTGACAATGCTATGCACTCTGACGTTCCAGTGTATTTAAAAACAGAGCGTTCATCCCAGAAATTGCCAAGCCGGGATCCCCAGCCTAGCACTGCCACAGGGTCTGTACCTTCTGCCACAGCAAATAAGGTTCCTCATCAGAAGGTTAGTCTGCTGGAGTACCAGGAGAAGCATGCTGTAGTCCTGGCAGAGCACAAGCGCAAGCTGGAAAGACAGGAAGCTGAACTCAAGGAAAAGTATGCCTCTGAAGCTCAAATACTTCTGGAAGTTCAGAGACGCGAAAAGATGCACCAGCAGCAACAGAGTAGTGGCACGAGTACTCCCAGTGAGCAGTCGCAGAAACATAAACACAAATCTCACCACCAGAGCAATGAGAAAGTGGACAAACATGGAAAACAGGACAAAAGTTCTATCAAAGTGCGCCTACCTGGAAACCAGGATGATACTAAAGATGGGCGTGAGATTAAAGTAAAAATCAAGATGCCAATGGCACATGAACATAACAGTGGCACTGATGACAGCATCAGCAAAGGTAAACACCAGAGCCAGGCAATGTTGAAAGAAAAGCACAAAGACCACCATCCTGCCTCCCACCACCATCACCACCATGGAAACAGTCATAAACACTTGCACTCGTACCCTCATTTACACAGCAGTGGTAATGGGAAACATAGCTCTGATGGTTCCAAAGGTGGCTTTGTATTATCACCAGAAGCCAAACCAGGTACTACGAGTAGCAGTGGCAGCTCGAGTTCTGGATCGTCACGTAAACGACCGCGCGAGAGTAACGCCACATCTCATGGAAACCCGCAGAAGATGAGCAAGCAGACCTCCAAAAGCAGCAGCTCCTTTGCCAAGCAGCACTCCTTTGCAGTGCAGTCGCTGCTGCATCTTCCAATGCCTCCCCCACCACCCACCACCTCAATTTCTTATGGGCAGCTGCCCAAAAGATCTGGGAAGGAATTAAATGGGCTCAACTCGGACTCATGTTTGGACTTGGACGAGCCGATGCCCCACATGCAGGGCGACAGCTACAAGGCCACCCGTGATATGCTGGAGTCGCTGCTTTGTGCACAGGGTGTGAACACGCCCACCAACACCAGCCAGTCGGGTTTTACGCAAGACTTCAGCCCCAACTATTACAGCCAAAACATGGCCCGTGGATTCCATCCACTGATCCACAGAGGGCAGTCCTCACTTCCAAGTAAACCACCACTTCCGCCACTGCCAGCCGACCCTCCCCCGCCCCCTCCACCTCTCCCTAAGTAAATACACTGAACAACATGAGCAGGTCGACGTTTTGCTTTTTTGCTGTTAAAGAAAAAGGGTAAAATTGTACAGTTTTGTTGCAACGTTCATGTCTGCTTTTAGCCGCTGAGGAACCCCAGCGGTTTTACTGTGATTCAACGTGGGTTTTTTTTATAGCAAGCGCGTAACAGTTTTATGAAAAAAGAAAAAAAAACTGCATTTGAAAATCTTCGGAGTTGGTAAGTCTCTTGAAGATTTCCTTATCTGTCTTATGTCGTTTTAGCATTTCATTTTAGTTTAGTTTTCATTCCTAAAGACTTCATAGATGTAAAGTCTTGGAAGTACCAGCATAAAGTGGAGGTACAAGAAGCTCAGGTGTTGGAATCTCTACAGTATAAAACTTAAAAAAAAAATGTTTACATTTCATTATTGTGCTTTGTTATGAAGTGCATATTAACAATTTTCTTGGCTTGTGGTGAATATTTCTCCAGGCTTAGCCCTCTAAATACTTGATATTGAAAATTGCAAATATTTATTTATATACTTAATAAAGACATGAGAATCGTAATCCTGCTCGGTGTTTAAATGTAGTGGAGCTCTGTACATCGCCTTAGTTTCCCTGCAGTGAAGGCAGTGGACGGTAAGCATTATTGGCTGAAGGGATAAACGCGCATGGTAACGGCTGCAATCGTTTTCATTCTTGAACTCTTGTCTGTATATAATACACCCGCTCCCTGTGTAAATTAAAATGTAAAATTTTGTACCAAAAAACATTCAGTAAAGATTTCTCAATAGCTAAATGGCCGCCTGGCACGTTTAGTGATTTCTCTATTTTACTACTTGCATTTAGATTGTTAAAATGTATGTATCACTTTACATTAAAGGCAATAAATGCTTTTGTGTTGTACCCTGTGCGGCCCTGCTTCATTGCACTGTGTAGTCGAGGCAAATATACATTTTTGAAATTGTACGTTTTTCAGAGGGAATGGACTTTGCAAGTGCACGTGGTTTTCATAACAGCAAGAAAACGCATTTTTCTGAGTAGCAGGATTGTAGAACACAAACCAATTGTGGACCGTTCATAGTGGCGTGTGCAGCTGAATACTTTTTCATGGTAATACCTTGGGACATGTAATAGGTTGACAATTTGGGAACATGCCCTTCAGAGCATGGGTTAAGATTCACATTGGTTTGCGCCCGATTCATGAAAAGCGTACAGTATATGCGAAACAAGTCAACTTAACATTTTTCATTCTGGTCACCACAAAGTTGTCCAGAAATGTAAGCCAATTTACCCTCTTTCAAAGGGCAATTTCCCTAAAACATCCCTGTTACATTTTACAAAGCAGTATTAATGAATGTCAGTTTGTTGAAACAGTGCTGTCTACTACATTATTTTGTCAGTAGTGTATGGATTAAGCTGATAAAGCTACACAAATGTCTGCATGTAATGGGCTGTCTCATCTACTCGTGAATAAAGGTGCTAAAAAGCAACAATTGTGCAGTTGACAATGCTGTATTGGATACTTCCTAATTGCAGAATGACAACCATGTGGCAAAAACGGCTGTTGAATGAAGACGGAAAACTGCTCACTGCGTAAAATGCACACGGCTTGGAAGGAATCTATTAAAGAGAATCGCCACCCAGAAGGTGCTAAAACAGGATCGTATTTCATATTTAATGTATTTTATTGCAGCTTGATGACTGCCTCCTGGGGACGAGCATTGGTATGATAATTTAGGATTATTTAAGGGTGGTGTAAGGGCACTTAGGCACACCATAACTAAAGGCAGCTATTACACAACTGGGCAGGAGAAAGGGGGGTTGACTATACCGCTGGGTAACTTCTGTGACTAAGCGACGCTCCCCATGTAGTTGGCTGGCTACACAGGAGCAGAGGCGTAGTAGTCACGGAGACATTAACTCTCGCCTTCTAAGACTACAAGGTGCCCGATCCAAGATGAAGACAACCCGCTCCAAGACGACGACGGCGATGACAGTTTCTTGTTTCCCCCACAGCAGCCCAGAGCTCTGTTCCACACCGGCTTTTATCCACTCCTCGACCCGGCCACGCCTCTTGTCCCGAACACTCGCCTCATCTGGGCCTGTCTGTCCCTGTCTCAATTATTATTTACGACCACTTAGGTCCCGTGCTATCCTTACGCAACCCTGTCAGTGCCCGTCGCGTTGATTAGTAACCATGGCCACGAGGAGCCGTACTGTCCTTACACATGCATGAATTGTTTTGAAATGAATTTGGGACTTCAAAAAAACATCTGTAGCATACATTAGAGAATTCAACTTGTGCGTCTTTAATCGAGAGAGAACAATCACCAAGTTTTAATGTCACCTGAAAATTTTGAAAAATAAATAATGACTAGATAAAATATTAACTTAAAATATGCCCGTGTTAAAATATAAGAAATAACCCAATGTGTCCTAACTTTTGGGCCACCCTGTTTGAAAGGGGTTTGACGTGCTCTGGGCTCTTGGATAGATGGCTTCCTATGAGTGCGCATGTGTTTAAGTGAGAGATATTTTAGTAAAAGCCCTCACCTGAAGATTGCCTCGTGTGGACTCCCTTTCAATAAACCAGTCATGGAATAACGTGCCCCTGGCGAGGTCGAAGGGACCTAGAAATAACATTTTACAGGGCTTGTATAGAGATCATCTATGTTTAAGAGATGCTTCCTTTCTAAAAATACAGAACCTTTATCTCATCCGACAAAAAACACTCGTCTCATTAAGATGCAGAAGTCTCATCTCATCCGAAAATCCTCTTCTCATCCGACACTGAACCCTCCTCTCATCTGTTTTTCACAAGCCGATCTTGACACCGCTGGTATCAGTCATTGGCAAGTCCACTCAGCTCCACATCCTTTTGTACCACATTAGTCCATCTCCTCTCGCCCGCGCTGCACCCCTTTAGCCCCCTCTATCCAGCCAAACAAGCTGCAACAACATTTTATTGTTAAAATGTTCTTGGAAAGATTTTGGTTTACTTTTTATTATTATTAATTATCCGTTTATCCACCTCTGCCCAAAAATAAGCTGATTGGCCATGTGGGTGGATGGGCACGACATGCCCACACCAAATGCTGCACCCAGCAGTTAAATTATTGAATAACTAGCGCTGCTTGGCTATTTGCATGGTTTATAACTAAAGTTAATTGTAAGCAATATCGATTTCTTAGTATTCTTTTCCAGTGACGTTTTCGGATGACTTGTTAAAATCTAATATTTTACCTGAAGCCATAATTTTGCGGTACACAATAGTGGCGAAAGAACGATCTATATTTCATCATGACTTTTACGATCCTCCAGTACAAGATCAACCAAGATTGGACTTAAATAAATTACCCATTGCAGTCTGTTGAAGGCTAAAGTGGCGAACTCAATTGATAATTGCACAATAAGAACGTCCTTAGCCGTTACTGTTGAGAAAAGTTTCCATGAAACACTTTAAGTTAATGTGTACTTCTCACGACAAATTTGTAGAATTAGTAAACAGTCTGGTAACATCCGGCCTACATGCTTTAAATATTTGGGCTCTTAAATAAATGCAACGTTATTTAATGCAGAATATTTGTTCCTGCTTTGTAGTTTGTCCATAAGTAGCAATCATTTTGATACTTTTGTAGACAGGAGAAGTATATTTTGTCACAGTCTCATGGGAATATTGGTTTTATGAATTTCGGGTAATCGCATTAAATCTTGGACAAACGCCATTGTTGCTGTAAATAAGATAGCCACACTTAGTATTATGCATCTTTAAGTTCCTGAATGTATTCGTTACGGTTTTTTCCCCTTGTTTTGAGTTGAATGATTAAATCATTTCATAAGTGTCTTCATCAGTCAACAGTTGCTATCTGTTTTTGGTGGTTAGTTTGTTGTCCTTCACCCCCCCTCCCCAAACTCCGATTCGCACGGTTGGCTCCGTATGGTTGAAAGAAGTTAAACATGCATAGTGTTCTTACCGAAAAGGTGATATAAGGTGTTAATATCATAATTCTTCAAGTAATGAAGCGTTTTAAGCAATATACAAATTTGTTTAGTTTTTTTTATGGGAGCGTTAGCGACCCATCAGTGATTTTCCTGACAAGTCACGACAAATGTACTGAAACTTTTATCGCGCCGAGCAAGAAGGGTCATTGCCCGAAACGTCGACTTCCGTCTACAGTATTTTGTTGTTGAATGCCGCGAGTGGCGCGCCGTTCCACAGCAACACATCTGTGAATCGCGTGACGACAGCGAGAATAACAAATTGTTAATACATCAGTTGTTAATACATCAGTTGTAAATACATTAATACATCAGTTAGATTTTACTCAAGCATCGAAGTACCAGCGCGCCGTGTTCGCGACGATGTAGTCCGGTATGTAGCTTAAAGTGTACACGTAGTTTGAAGTATAAACGTAGTTTGAAGTACACACGTAGTTTGAGTGTACACGTATCTTGTAGTGTATAAACGTATCGTGGTGTTGCAGTGATAGTAGTTTAAGTGATAGTAGTTTGAGAAGGCGGAGGGCGCAGGCGGCCGCCGTGGCCGCCTCAGCCGCCTCAGCCGCGAGGCGCTCGAAGGACCCCGAAAAAAGGCGCGAAACTCGCGACGGCGACGAAGACGGCGCCGCCCGGCTCCGGTACAGCCGTTAGACACAGCACAGATATTAGACACAGCACAGATGTTAGACACAGCACAGACGTTAGACACAGCACAGATGTTAGTGACACACACGCCGTTAGTTATATAGCTCTCAATAAAAAAATAGCAAGTACTGTACCTGCTTGACATGTTACAGGATTGGGGAACTGGTCAAAAACGGCAAAAAACCATGACTACTGTATTGTACATTGTTTTACGAACCAAAATAAAGGAACATTTTTTATTTATTTAACAGTGTGGAACCATGTTCTATTTAACGGAGGGTTTTTCCCACTAAAAAGCTCTTACGTGTGTCACGTTTAACAACCCTGTGCAGCATTGGTAGAGAAGCCATCGAGAATGGCTGCCTCGAAGGGAAAGGCGACTGCTGCTGCTGCTGCTCCACCTGCCCGAGACGCTTTCCTGCAGAGTCTCAAGGAGGAGTCGCCGTCACGGCTGCTGGAGATCGTAGAGCAACACGTGAGGGCTCTGCTCTGCCAACATGTCGCGTCCCTGTCACTCACTAGCGACGGACACTGCAGTATATTCGTACGGTTTGCTTGTTGCCAGAAAGTCAATGGAACGTGGGACGTGATGTCACGGAAGAAAATAACGATGGTTACATTTAGGTGTTTATTTAAGGATGATGCGAACAGAACACGCTTTTTGTGTAACGTGAATATTGTAAGTTTATACTTCGCATATATTTATTTAAAAAAAATCAATTTGTAAGGCGTATTCCTTCTGCAAGATTCCTATGTGCCCCGTGTATCGAAAGCAGGATATAAACAGAACCAGGGTAAACGCCCATAACTAGGGGGTGAAGGTTAATTTAAAGAGGTGAGTTTTCAAGACAGACTTAAATCTATACATAACGACTCTGGTTGTCTCATTGCCAATGGCAAAGCTTTCCATAGTCTGGGAGCTGCACAGGCAAAAGCCCAATCACCCCAGGAAATGAGCCTTGACCTCGGAGGACTTAGAAGAAGGCGATTTGAAGATCTCAGGGACCTCGTTGGAGTGTAAACATGGATCCATTCCTGCAAATATTGTGGGGCTAACCCACTGAGATTTGGTCAGCAGCAGGGTCTTTTCATCCACTTGATACTTGACCGGTAGCCAGTGTAAACACAAGAAAACAGGTGTGTGATGTGCTCGCGAAATGGTATGCGCGTACGGACTCTAGCAGCAGCATTCTGAAGAAGCTGTCGTCTACCCAGAACCTTACTTGGAATCCTGAACACGAATACATGCATCAATTCAGTGAAATGTTACAATTTTACCTTGATATTCGATATTATTTCATATTTTGGTAAATATAATGCCTCTAGTGACTGCACAGATCACATTAAACCATTCTAAAACATACAATAATGATCGCAAAAATGATTTTGTACATATACCATTAGCGTTAGAATTCGTTTCATTCTATTCAATACATCGTTACTTGCTCAGTGAATGCAGCCGAACAGTTACATGTCATATATTCACGGTGTTTCTTGTAGAAAAGCCGCACAGACCCATTCTGCTTGAAGGAAGTGCTGGAGGAGTTGCCGCTGCGCGCTCTGAAGGATGCACTTTACAGTATCAGCAAGATACTCACTGAGAGCCTGCTGCGTTGCCCCGCTGAGCAATGGAACGCTAACCCACCGCAACACGACGACATGGAGACAAAAGCCACGGGATCGGTACTATACATCTAAATTCTGTCCTTTTACTCTTTCATGGTACATTTTAATGTGATTCATCGAATGCCTATCAAACAAATAGCTCAGTATGATTGTAAACAGAAAATTACACACATTGGTGGTCTGGCTGAGATCATTAAGGCTTCTTATACTTGCAAGCCTTATTTTATCTTGGACCTGAACCAAGAATCTCAGCTTTGCTGGCTCGTTGTTTTGGCAATTTTACTGCATCAGCCCATGAGCTACCAGACAATTAAAAATTCTGTATTTGTCTGATTTACCTGTATTAATATACCCAAAACATTTAATTAAATTATAGTTGCATGTCATATATTCTGAGTACTGTAGATAACAAAAACACGTTTTAAAGAGTATAAATGATTGTGGTAAGCATGCAAAGACATGAAAAAAATGTCAACTGGTTTTATACACGTTCACTAAAAATACTGTGATATATTAACTTTGACAATGGATGTCACTTGTTATTTCATTGTTGATGTTAGGGGTTGTGTGGTTAAGATGTGACACCTGCTCCCATCATTATGTGTTTGCATCCAGGAGTCAACTGTAGCTGTTGTGACGGCTGTAGCCACAGTGCTATCTGTGGCTGTGAAAACTGTCAGTGCGGAGGTGATAGAAGACATTTTGGAGTCGGCTATCATTCTACATGGTAAAGAGGCAGGGTGACGTCTATGAATAATTGATACAAATTGATAAATTATTGACTATATCTGTTTCCACGACTTCTCAGTTTTTTTATAATTGGAAAGAGTAAAAGTTCGTGAGTATGTGTAGTAGGAGAACGAGACCAAAAAGTTAATAAGTATCTGCTTAAAATCTCATTCAAGATACATAAAGTAGTTCTTTGCCACATTTCTCTGATTTGGATAATTTATAACAGTTCACTGTTTAGAGCTGCATATCCCAATGAACACTATTGCAGTATGTTCATCTCATAAATATCTGCAAAATAAAATACTTCTTGATGTTGCACTGGGAAATGTTATGCATGCGCACTGGATGATATATTGATTTCAAGTACTGAATAGGGTAGATTACCAAAATATTGGCAATAGTTTATTTAATAATTGAGCCTACAAATTATTGTTATGCTGGATATACAGGGTGGCACATAGGTCAAGACTGAATGGGTTATCTTATTTTAACAATTTTCAAACTGACTTCCATTAACATTAATGTATACATGAATTCTCTGTAGAAGTTCTTTTTGTACTTTGTTAGATTCACGTGTAATCTTTGACCATTCCTAAATTACGTTTTGTCTAAATTCATTCAGGGTTCTTGGTCGAATTTTGTAAACAACAGGATTGTGGTGAGCCCACAGGAAGAATACAAATAGATATAAATAATGATAATAGATAAATATTAACTTAAAGAATAAACTGTTTAAATGTTTTAATGCCAGTGCTAAAATAAATGAAATAACTCTATTTGTCCAGACTTTTTTGTCACCCTGTATAAAAAATGCATTCCAGGTGGTTACAGCAGGCAACAATACAAGATATGTATGTTCCTGTGGTGATAATTAGTTCTAATCTACTCTATCTTTTTTCTCACCCTGTTGACAGCCCTGTTACCACTTTTCACCGATTCTCACCCTAACCTAAGAAACACGGTCATAAACCTGTGCGAGTCTTGGTGGGAGAGAGACCTACCTGGGAAAGAGGAGCTTGGAAGGAATATGATCCTCACAATTCTGCGGTACAATTTAATACAGCAGAGCAAAGCCTTGGTATGTAGCAATGCCTTGAATTGCAATTTATAATTTGTTGTTTTTTATGACAGTGACTTTCATTCTTGTGATTTTTTACTGTAATCAGTGCGTTTCTAAAGATTATTATTTAGCTTTGAATGTAATGATACATCGCTTAAAATCGATTATTAAACTCACATTATGCATCAAATTGTCCGTATTGCAATCAACAATGTATGTGAATCGTATGCAAATTATATGGTAATGTTACAGTGAAGCTAATGGAGCGAACAAAACAGTACAAACAAGAAACAATGCAAATGAGATTATGAAACTCAGATAGTTGAATTTAGAAAAAAATCACTTCAGTCATTACAGATACAATTTCTGTGGGGGTAAATTGTTGCACATCTACATTTAGTTCTTGTCACGATAATATGAAGTATTTGTGTGTATTTCTAATACATGGTTGCTTGTGTTGATGTAGCTACACAGCCATTGTATTATAAATTGTCAAGTGGGACTTGGTGCTTACAAGCCAGATAAAATGTGCCCGCGCTGAAACTGTTCTAATGCAGAGTGCAGGGATAAAGCGGTTGTGGAGCCTGCGTGAGAGCTTCCGGCTGTTTGACTTCCTGGGCAACTCACCCGAGACTGAGGAGTTGAAGGAGCTGCTGCTGCAGGGATGCATAGTGACAAATATCTACCTGAAAACCGAGGAGGTGAGAGCAGCTGACTCAAAGGCAGCAGCATCAAAGTGGTGTTCTCGTACCGTTCTTTGAAAAACCTAAGCGGAGACAGTTTAAGGACTAAATGTAAAACAAGCGAGCATTAAAGCATTGTGTTGTTACTTTTACTGGATATTTATATTGGTCATTTACAGAATCTTTGTGTATGCTGTTCAGCAATATCTATTGAAATAAATGTCTTGGATGAATCTTGCTGTGATTTGAATAATTGTTTGTCTGATTGCGTGTAATTTACGTTTTTCAGAGTCGTCGATTCTTATCCTTCCTTTTCGGTTTAAATGTGGATTTTATCAAGACGATTCATGCCGTTCTTAAGAAGCACCTTTCTTCTTTGACTAAGTGAGGCCATTTTTCTTTGTGCATTTTCTGTATACTTGCAGATGTTTGCTTCGATGCTAAATGGTATTTTTTATAACCAATACGCATATATTTGGTTATTGATTACATGCCAAATGCTAATATGCTACAATTGTTTACGTTTTTACAATTAATAATGTCCAGGTAGTTTTGACATTTGGTAAATATACCCGCACATTTTTAAAATTTCCATTACTATTTCATAAACATTACTGGTGGATTTACTTATTTGCTGCAGAAATTACATGCTTTCCTCTGCTTGTCTGCCAGATTAGTCCTCAAAGTTGAACTTCATGAAATTAAGTGTAAAACTAATATGAAGTTTTATATATATATAGTGTATCTGGTGAACATGTTTGTATAATTAAACTTACAGAAAACTTGGTTTTATCGTTGATAGTTCAAAATTTAAACTCAGGCACGCTGGCAAGCATGAGTAGTGCTTTTTTCATCACTTTCACATTGACACAGCCTCATCACCATCTAAAGTAAACGTATTGAATACCCAGTCAGAACTATTTTTTAAATATAATGTTTACATATATTTGGCTGGTTATGTGATGTCTCCCACAGAGTGCAAGTGGGCTACTATGCTGACATTTATTTTCAAGCCTGGAAAAAGGCCACAGGCCCTTACCTGAAGGTTAGTGCTCAATTAATTAGAACACTTGTCAAAGAAAGCATGATTGCGTGAGAATATTCTGAGACTTATTTTCATATACAGAATTAGAATACTAGTATGCAAGAATAGTTTCATAGGTATAAATTTCCAATGGCTGCCTAATAATTGATGGAAAAGCCAACGTTTACATTATTTGTGGTCATTGTTTCCAAACTGCCAAATATAAAAGCCCAAAATATTTTGGGCATAAGGCCATTGCCTGAATTCCTGGCTTGTAATATACTGTATAATTAAACTTACAATTAATTGTAAAGAGGAATTCATTTTAAATCACCTGCCACACCTCAAAAAGTCTGTCTTGAACAAAAGTTATACAAATATTATATGGCTATTTCGGTAAAGTCACGTAGATAGAAAAATAATAACATAATACAAATAAAAAATAAAGTTCATAAAAAATAATAAAAATATCACGACGCTTCGATTGCAACACAAGCAATCGTCTATCTACGTCTCTTGAATAAAGGTTATACAAATATTATATGGTTCTTTCGGTAAAGTCACGTAGATATAAAAAAATAATAACAAAATATCACGACGTTTCGATCGCAACACAATCGTCTATCTACGTGACTTTACCGAAAGAACCATAGAATATGAATTCCTGCAGTCACGAAAGTTTTAGGTTATACAAATGTTTATTACGTGGAGAAAAACCCATGTCTGTCACCACGTTTTGCAATGACAAATGGTCTATTTCAACTTTCAGGTCTTTATAAGTACCATTTTATCATTGCAGGTGATGGAAGAACACTGCATCCAGAACCTGATGGAGCACGGCGTGTACCTGCCTTACAGCTCTCCATTGAACTCCAAAGTGCGGCAGGCAAGAAAACTCTCTCCATATCTCCAACTGCAGCACACGAGCCTTTTTAAGTGAAGTGCCTACATATTCCAGGTTCCTGTGTGGTTATTTTAACCACAGTTTATATTAACAGAAATTGAAATTCAACTAAATGACCTTCTAAACCTTGGGAGTTTATTTTGAATGAGAGGTAAGTGTATACAAGAAAATAACCATTGTTATATTGAATAATTTTAGTCGGAGGTAATGTTTGGATTTGTCATGTTGGGCTATAACACCAATACACTACAGCCCACCCTCGTTGCGGGATTTTAAATGGACCTCGCTGAAGTGCTATATTCTGCCATGTTATTTATGCCTTTCTGCTGAATGAATGGAATATAACTCTTGACGATTTAAACCCTAGCACATTGTCCAGTGTACTGAATACACGACTGCCTAGCCTGTATGGAATGAATATTGTAATTTGTTAATACTGAGTTCTCCCTATTCCAAATGGATGTTTTATGGCCAGGTTTTAAATCCACAGCAAATTTGGAATGTAAAAAAAGATATACATATGAAAATGCGTATTCAATCACTGCAGTCAATAAGTTCTAGCTGGTGTATTGATATATATTTGAATTTGAATATTTGTATATAAAATATGTACACATTTGAAAAATAATTCCCACTTATATTTGACATTTAAGACACATAACTATGAGTGGTTGTGTGAAAACCAGTATGACAGTTTTACAAGTTATCTAAAAGGTATTGACTTATAACACTTACCAGCTTAGTCCAGCAAGTGGCAGTATTATCACTGAACTGAATATATATCACTTGATTCTGATAAGGCTGATAAGCTGTGATTGTCTGAGTAGACGGTTAGATTGGTGGGCGCTGTTGACTTTAATAATATTTGAACCGATATAAATTCCAATGAGTCACATACAGGTGGAAATGCTTTGCAGGCGATAACACAGAGTGCTGTGCTTGACTCATGATTGCTTCATTATATCTCAGATGTTGAGTTACTTCCACGCTCAAAAGGTCCGCCAGGGTGTGGACGAGATGCTGCACCGATTGTACGAGCCAATCCTGTGGAGGGCGCTAAAGGCAAGTATTGGCCCTCACTCATTTTTCCAGCAGTACAGGCAGTCCCCGAGTCACGAAAGGGTTAGGGCCCTGAAAACGATCCGTAAGCCGAATTTTCCGTATGTCGGAAACAACAATTTTCCCCGAAAAACAAGATAAAATCCCATAGCCGGAAATAGTTGTGCCTCCCCTACCCAATTACTAGTTCGATTTCTCTCATTACTGTTTCGCGCTGTCGTCCGTTTTGCTATCGCTACCTGTATCGTATATCGCTGTACATACGCTCTGCACTTCCTATGATTGTTTCATTTAATCGAATATCTACTCTCACACTACCCATAATTTAACTAATGGAACAACTTCTTCTTGGTTCTTTCGGTAAAGTCACGTAGAATGGAAATAATAAAATAAAACATAATAAAATAATTCTCACGACGTTTCGGCCACAACGCAAGCAGCCGTCCTCAGGTGAAGACCAGGTCTGTCGGGGAGACACCGCACCAGCTCGGCCTTCATCCCCGTCGCGGTCAAGGACTCATCGATCGCTCTAAGAGCGCCTTCGCCGCGATCGCAATGACGGATCAGGTGCTCTATCATCACTGGCACGAGATCCAATGTCTACTTGCGGTCCGCCAACAACGAGGTCATGACCTGGCGCAGCATTCGCAGGAATGTTTTCACGCCCTCGGATGTTTGCCCACTGCAGTTCAGTGAAAGCTCCGACGCCGATCACATCCTGGAAACGCCCCATGATAATGTCCAATGGGACACGCTTCTTGATGGCGTCATCGCCCATGTCAAACGTCGAATTCCACCTGGTCGGCGAGTCCTGGTACGTCAGCTCCTTGCTGGCGAACTTGGCGATCTTGGCCTCGCAGCGGTACGACTGCCGGACGACCTTGCTGCGCCTGATATTGACGAGCGCCTCGTCGACTTGATCAGTTTGAGAACTTGGACGACGCCGATCTGGACCGAATGATCCGCGCAGCGAATATGGTGGCAAGCCCGCAACTGTTCATATCTGGCGTCCGCGCTGACCAGGGCGAATAACGTCTTGACAGCACTGATCGCCGCATCGGAGCCATTGTCGCTGGTGACAGTGAGCAGCTTGGTCGAGACATATTGCCCGAGGCTTTGGAGGTCCTCAAACAGAGTGGTGCCAATGCGCTTGCCGACACCCCTTCCAGACTGGACATCAAGGATCGTCAGCAGCATGGATTTCGACGCACCAGATTTGGTGTCGATCCAGTGCACCATGACCATCCAAAATCGTTTCAGGTTGCGGTTCGACCACACGTCAATGGTGAGCGAGATGGCGACGTCAAGGTTGGAGAAGAACATCCTGACGAAGGGCAGCATGATGGCGTGAAGCTCGACAATCCTGCGAATGACGGTGCGGGTCGACGGGCCCTCGTATCCCTGCGTCAATGTGTGGACCAAGGTCTTCAACTTATCGCTGCCGGCGGCTCGCAAAGAGATTGCACCTTGGATAACAAAATAAACCACCGCGTTCTCAAACTTTACCAGAAGGCGATCCGGGATTGTTGGCCAGCTCAGCATTTGCTGCATTAGGCGGCTCGCCGACGCCGACGTCCACGTCCCGACCGCGCTGCCTGGGGCGAGCACGTTGTGCTTCTTGAGGTGCGATGTCCACCCCGACGCGTTCGTGTGGGAGAAAAACCACTTGCGGCAGTGCACTGCCGCTTTCCTTGCTGCACACGAGGATCACCCTCCATACAATCGTGAGTGTGCTCCCACGGGAACGCATGCCGCTGCCTTTTTCGATTGCTGTTCGCAGCGACCCCGGAAATGCCATTGCTGGCATCCTCGACCTCATCCTCTACCTCAAGAACGTGGTCCGTCTCCATCTGGTCCGACATCGATGATTCCAATTTAAAATGGAGGTCACGGACTGCGCCACGGAGCGATTAGCGAGCGGTAAACAGGGTATTTACCGGGTAATACTTGCGCTATTTTTACCCTACCGGGTAATTCTTCCGTGCTACCTTTACCCTACCCTTTACCTTACCCCTTGGCGTGGTCGACACCTTTACCCTTTTACCCGGTAAAAATGGTAAATTACCTTACCTTGCCGAGGCCTAATGCTCACTCCTATGTACATCCTATTTGACGTATTATTGTAAATTGGTAAATATCACACTGGTGAACTGTAAGTAAATACATCTGTGCATTATTTACTAATTGTTGCACTTGCATCTTAAGCAGGCCAGTTTCAAATATGGGTTAAAAATGTCATTCCTCTTGTTCAAATATTTAAATGTTTAGTCAGTAGTGCGATTATCTGAGTGCGTTGAGTCTGTCATTGGAAACAGTTCATTCCACATTTTGTAACACTTATATTGAATCCAAAAGTGTTAATTCTTAAAAAATACATAATGATTGCATCACAAGTTTTTATGCACATTTAACAATCACACCGAAAAGTTGCTTCAACAATGTGAATTTGCCCTCTTTTCTCATATATGCAATTACTCTTCAAACAGGTTTAACTGAATTGGAACTGTACTATTACATCATGCAATTTTGTCCTATTTTACAAAAGAAACTGTTTACGAAAGATATTCTCCCCATGTAGTGCTCATGCTGAGGGTGTTTGCCTTTGTTTCAGGCCACCAATAGCGAGATACGGGCCAACGCCACCCTGCTGTTCACGGACGCTTTCCCACTGCAGGACCCTGCATTTGGGAGGGAGGAGGCAGATGCGAATCTGCAGAGGCAGTTTGAAGAGCTCTTTGTGAGTGTCATGTGCATCGATCAATGTTTTTTTTGTTGTTGGTAAAGTTGGGGATATTTACCACTATATATTGTGCTAGCAGTGCCATGTAGATCGTGAGAGCAGCTCCATTCATTAGCCTTTGCACACACTGGGGTTGATAGTCTCAACAAGGAACAGCCTCAGGAAGGCATTGGCTAGCTCTTGGCCACTTTTACCTGTCTCTTACCCATTGATGAAGTAGTAGAGCCGGGCAGATGAATATGTGGGCTCTCACCCGATGGGTGATTTTTTTCTTCTACGAAAGGGACTTTTGACTGACACCGTTAGATTTGCCGTACATGTGAGCCAGTTAACCACGAGCAGTGACCTGGGTCTTGAACTCAGAATCTCAGAGGAGATGGCCGAGTGTCTCAACATTGGCAATCGGATTTCTAAGCCATTCGTTTGCAATACACATCCATCATTGCCGACAGTGACAGATAATGAGCAAGCTACAGATTTTTGCTGAGTGAATTGTTTTAGGTGAAGAATAAGTCCAAAATAAATATTTGTCGTTATTATATTATTTATATTTTCAGAATCTTTATTTAGACCAGAAGAATCTGATTTTACACTAAATTAAAACCTATTTAATATATAAAGTAATGCATGTTTTTTCATAACTATTCTATGCACATTGCATGACGGTACAATTTGAACTTAATAACGTTCATGTATGCGAATGTATATATGTACTGTCTGTACATGTTATTAAATAGTACTGTATATGAAAGCAGTCTTGCAATGGACTGTACTCTTTACTGCAATGCAACACTTTTGAGTATGGTCACATAAATACATACCCACTAATAAACACACGGTAGTTTAATCAAGCTGAATATGCTTGTTGGCAAGCAGTTGCCATTTTCATTGCATTGATATTAATTGCAAGTGATTTATCTGACTAGGATCCTGGCACACTGAGCTGCATTTACCAGCAATATTTAGGTAATATTAATTGCTGCATACAGATCATCTGGTCAGTAGAGTTAATGTCCTCTCCAAGAGCAAGCTGTTTGATTGGTACTTGTATTTGCTCACAATATGCTATAGCACAACACTAAATTAGTAGAAATGGGCCCTTGAACATGCAAACCTTTAACATGAAGCACAGATTCCCCGCTTGCCTGCCTAATATTATGTTGGTAATGAGAAAAAATGTTATTGTCGAATTCAGTATGTTAATTCCGTATTGCAGCGGAAACGGCAATGTTCGATGACTGTAAAGTAGCAGCGAATGTCTGACCATGATCTTGTACCATATAAATTGAACAGACTGAACTATAGGTTATGCAGTGTGATTGTACGTACTGTATATTTTTCTCTCACCAAACCCCTTGTGTTTGCTTGTGCGTGCGTACACGCGCAGCGTGTGTTGGATGACCCGTGCCCTCGAGTGCGTTCGAGCGCGGTGCTAGGAGTGTGCCGCCTAACCTCGCGCTACTGGGAGATGATCCCCGGACGCCCGCTCTCCGAGCTACTCACAAAGCTTGTCTCCAGCCTCGCATTCGATGCCTCCTCGGCTGATGTGCGCTGTGCCGTCTACAAGGTCCCCATCTCCATCATGATTGTCATCATCACTACCACTATCACCACCATATACATTGTTTAAGGAAGGTGATGATCTGACTGGTTAGTCGTTTTTTTTATCCAGGAAAGAATGTTATGTATTTGTCTAGTAAAGCCTCACTGAATTTCAGGATTAATGAGTGTTTTTCACCAGCGTACCCAAGGAAAACCTACACGTATGAAGGGATAACACTCAAAGCTTTACACAGATGGTTAATCATTTATTTTGTTTTGCTATCTTGGATATCTCACAACCCAGCAGGTTTTGGAGTCCCACAAATCTCTGTGCACTTGTGTCGTAAGTGTGGACATTCATTTTACTATGGTAACAGGGACAGCATAAAAACACTGTGCTCGTCCACTGGACCCTCTGTACAAGCAGTAGACAGTTTCATTCCTATTGTAGCCCAGGAATTTCTGCATGGAATTAGCAAAACAATGGCATCTGATAAAGAGTGCACCCTAAATATTTTACAACCTCATTTGCAATAAGATCATTGTGGGACCCTGTCTTTGCCCATATCCCCAACTGTGAATCCTACTCAAAATTTATTATGAATAAATAATACATTTATATTTCCTCAAATCTCCCTTAGAAAATATTTGTTTTCAGTGAGGTTCCAATGTTTAACCAATTTTGCAATGTATTTTTTACATAATGTATATAAATATCCTTATACACTGGCATTATATTTGCATGGTGCGGATTATTGTTACTTGTGTGACTGAAAGGAATATTGTCACCTTGATTTTTGAGGGTTGTGGCAGATAATGGTCTTAGCTGTAGCATATTCCATGCAAAAATAAAATCGTTCAGTTGTGTTGTTTTATAATTGTTAATTAGACAAGCACAGTCTATTATGTAACCACAACAGCTGCAGTTTTGTCACAGTAACATTTCTTTCCAGTGGTCTGCAGGGAACACTAACCATGCTTGTCACGTCTCCATGCTCAAATAACCCAGGAATTCCTTAGCAAGAGTGTTTAGTTATTTGCTGGTGATGGTAACCACATTTAAAAAAAAAAATTCGTAATGTGTACACAAAGGTAACATATCCTATTTACAACCTTGTAAACATGTAACAAGCTTAGGGTGACAAAACTAAGACATTGAATTCAGATTCTTTTTTTGTAAGTGTTATCCTGTGTTTAATGTTAAAGAACTGCCTTTGACAGAAAGCGCATTACATTTTCCTCGGCCACTTGGTCTTAAGCATACTGGCCAAGTAAATCACGTGCATGTGATATGTGCTACGATTGAGTCAGAGGTACAGGTGCCGCAAATATCACCAGCCTCTATCTACACATACCTCAAGATTTACCAGCATTATTTCAGACATTTAAGGCCATAAAGGCCTTGTTTGTGTCACCATACAAAGCAGGATAGATTCCTGAATTCAAATTTCTTGTGTGTTTATGACTTAATTTGTGCTTGTGTGTGTGAGATTGCCTATATGGGTGTATGCACATGTGTTCGGGGATGAGTCATGTGCTCATCACGCTATGCTAGTGAACACGGTGTGATACCTATACGCGTATATGAATAGCAGTTGGAATATTATGTGGTCTGTGTCAAGAATTACTCATAATAGTGACAGCCGAGAGACAGTCAGCCAAATGTAGTGCTTACCTCTTCACTGATTCATGTTGTGAGTTTTTATGTCTGCAAATAGTAATTGTTTCGTCAGTCATGATTTTATGTTTGTGGGTGCATGGTGTTCTCTTTCAGTCCCTGCCAATTGTTCTCGACAACAAATTGAGTCACCCGTTAATGGAGAAGCTCCTTCCAGAAGCCAGGAATGGGCTACACGATGTAACTGAGAGGGTGCGTGTGGCTTTTGTCGACATGCTGCTTAAGGTCAAGGCTGTGCGAGCGGCTAAGGTATAATGCAGTTTCCTCATGCATTTTCACTTTTATCAACCTCTGTAGTGCTGCAACTCGTATCCATTAGCTGCCTTTGCAAGTATACCGACGAAAACCTTGTTGCTTGTTATCTACACTCTTTGGTTTTTTCGGTAAAGTTGCGTAGGTAAAAAATTAAAATAAATTAAAGCACACACTTAAGTGGTGTGCTTTCGCTAAGTGATCCCCACCTGAAGAAGGATGTTTGTGTTGCGCCCGAAACGTCGTGATTTAATTTATATAAATGTTTTACCTACGTGACTTTACCGAAAAAACCAAAGAGTATGAATCCTTCCAGTCACGAAAACTTCAAATCTAGAATGCTTGTTATCTTTCGTGAATAAATGTTCCATCCACACTGGCAAGCAGACTGGTTGCTAAGAACAAATAGTTCTCTTTCACTTAATTATTAAACCCATTTTGTTTGATATGATGCAATTTTATTTCAAGTTACTGTGATAAAGAGAAACTTGATGAAATAATGCTAAAAGTAATTAAATTGTTCCCCAATTTATCCATTTCACATTTGTAATTTAATGTGTCCTGGGTCCATTGTGAAATAGTTAGGAGGAAAAGGTTTTTTCAAGTGGTAATTAAAGTGACTAAAGTTTGAAAAGTCCATTCAACTTTCAATGCAGACATTATTGTCATATCTAGCTTTTAGCATGTATTAGGGACATTACGATTATCATAACTTTTTTTCATCCACAATAACATTCATGCAACAATACATCAAACCATAGTGACAAAAATATAATGATTATTTCCAGTTCGGAGAATTATAATCATAGTAGAAATATTACTTTTTATGGTTTTGACCACACTGGTGAGTGGCCAGAACCAATTCAAATATCACTCACTATGGGTGTTAGCCATTTTCAAAAATCTAAATCAGTCCATTGGGTTCATAGCGCAGTGCGCGATAGCACCATGGCTCCGCCTCTAGAAGGATTATAGCTAATAAATAGACAACAGTCTGTCTATCTACGTAACATTTTTGTACCATTAACCCATAGGCCTTTTGGATCAAATTGTCTAGCAGCATAAATTTGAAGTAGGAATACAAGTCATGATAAAAAAAAAAGAACAACAGAATAATGAATCTACTTATATAAGTATGCTGAAATGTTAGTGTAAAGCATTCTGGGAAATGAGTTACGTAATTCAACGGGGGGGAGGGGGGTAGCAGGTCTCGCTTTACCTCATTTTCTTCTTGTTAAATTTCCATCCCGTTTGCCCCATTAACCTTTCTGTGACCCGCAGTACTGGAAGATCTGTCCGATGGAGCACCTATTGGCGCGTCTGGCGATGGACAGCCCCGTAGTGACGCGCCGGCTGGTGCAGCTTCTAGCCAGCTCCTTCCTGCCGGTTGAGCAGCCCGAGGAGACGTGGAGTGAGCGCTGCATCACCCTTGTGCAGATGAACCCCACTGCCACCCGCTGTTTCTATCAACACTTGCACAAGTTTGTGTCGCCGACGAATATCGGTAAGGTCTGATGTATTTGCACTATCGTCCACGGTACATGAGTTGGTAAAATAAAAAAAATGATATAACAATAATTTGCAATTACTCGATTGTAAAAGTAAAATACTGTAATATAATTTTTAAGCAGGTGCGACTGGTTTAATCTACTGAGTTCCTCACTTCACTTAGATCCAGGTTGTCCAAATGTGTTTCTCTCAGTTCTTATGAGCATTCAATCTCTATGTGATTTGTAACAAAATTATTACCCATAGAGCATCGTGTTTTTGCTCATTGATGCTGCTGGCTGTGTGCTTCCCTGACCCTGTCATCTCAGTCAGCTGCAGTGTGTGCTCCTGAAGGCATGTTAAGTATGAGAGCTGTAATGGAAATGTGATGATTGATGTTGACGGCCTTTTGAGTAAACTAGTGGTGAAGTAAAGTTCTGTATATTTGATGTGGTCCTAAAGTGAGTTGAAATTTAAGTAGGGATTTTTTATGTAATTATCTGCAGTGGCAGTGCAGTTCATGATTTGCTTGTGTGTGCATCCTCCCGCAGCCAAACTGATTTTGCAGCTGTATCACTGCCTGAACACGTGTCTGCCAAAACACAAAGGCCAGAATGAAGAGAAAGAAGCTGAGGGAGATGAGAAAGAAAATGAGAGTGTAAGATAAGTGCTGATATGTCCTTGGAAGGCTTATAACGATTAAATTAGTCATAATTCGAGGTAATTGTGGAAAAATAGTCCTATTGTGGAAATTATAGTACGTTTTGTAGCTGCATAGGTCGCATGAACCGATTTCATGCAAATATATTGATTCTCACGCAAACTAATTATTGCATGCATATCAGAGAGTAATAATACATTTTAGTTGATCATTTCATTCATCCTTACACTCCTACTAGTCTTTCCTGAATTGTAATTTTTAAGCCAAATTATTGTGTTCACCTGTTAATTGTTCTGTCATATTACCACACTGTTGTCACGTGGCTCACTCGGCTTTAGTGCTGTAAGTGTTCAGGTAATGTGGGAATCGCGCATCAACACCTGTGTAGGGGTTATTACAGGGAGGAGTGCGGACAAGAAACACAAGTGTGTCGCCACCCGAGTACGGGTGGTTACATCCACGTCCGCATCCGTTGAGCCTGGGGGGCCAGGGTGGCTCTGGGATCCCCCATAACTCCACCCCTCGTAAGGGAGGGCTATATAAGGTGGGGATCCACAGAGCTCGGGGAGTTGAAGAGAAGCTGACCCGCGAAGATTGAAGAGCTGCAGAATAGGCCCTGGGACTCCCCAGTCTCGCTGCCCTTGTAAGGGCCGAGCTGGGTAAGCCAGCGGCGCGGCCCCGAGAGCTCCCGGGACCTCTGCTCTTATAAGAGCAGGGTCGGGTGAGCTGGGTGCCGGTATCCGTGCTGTACCAGAGCCGGATGAGATAGCCTCCCCTAGAGCCCTAGTTGGAGGACTGGGAATAGGGCAGGGAATTAGTGACAGGGGTGATCCCAGTTAGTCCGGGTGAAGGGGCCGTAACCCCTTCAAGTATTGTACAGTCCGCCCTTGTGTTAAATAAAAGTGTGTGCCTCTACTCCGTCGTCCGTGTGCCTGCAAGTCACTACACCTGCATCAGCGCAGTCTGCACGTGAGCGTCGCATGCTGAACCCTCGACCATGTGCCTTCCAGCAGGAAGATGATGATGATGAGGACGTACCTCTCGCCAAGGACCTGACGACAGTGGGCAGCTTGCTAGAGGTGGTGGTCATCCTGTGGAGCAGCATTCGCAAAGTGTTACTGGGAAACCCGCGCGTGTATCAGCAGCTCGTGATTAAGTTTTCCAACGTGGTGCCCGGTTACTTCAGAACGTTCAAGGTGATTATGCTGGGCGACATCTTTTAATACAAATTGTAATTAGAATTGAGCATGCCAGTCCTCATTCAGATGTCTGCTTTGTCAAGTAGGCTTAAAGGGATAAAACATGGTTACGTTTTTATATTTACCGAGTTTATATATAGGTTATTTTTCATTTACATATGTACATATACATATACTTTCATCAGAATTACACTGTGTGCTGCCTTCCGAGTACTTCAGTGTCAAAAATCTTGCATGTCTTGTGGGTTGAACAACTTGGCTGCTACACTGTTTTCTTCCATAAAATAGAACGAGCGCTGTTACCAGGCACTGGTCATTCTTGCTTCCTACATGCCTCCCAACACCATCCCTACTTTCAGGTGAGGGCTGGTGAAATACTTAAAAAAAAAAATTCCAGTTACTTCTCACAGAATACCTCACCAGTTTCAAGCTTTGTGTATGCTCACGGTTCCATCAAGCGCTGATCTATCGTTTTTTTGCCTGTGTGGTTGGTGGCGGTGACAGTGGAGGCGTGTTGTCACGGCTACGTGCCTTTGAACTGGGTGTGGATGACATCGATTTCACACCGTTGCTGGACTGCATGTGCTGCTGGGGCCAGGCGGGTCACATTTTGGAGCTCATTACAGAATGGCTGTCTGCCAATCTGGGCCAAAAATCTCCACAGGTTAGTCTGAGAGATAACAAGGGGGCAAAGATAGAATAACTTTTCAATTTACATTACTTCACAATAAATATTTGTCATGATTATTTTCAACGACTTTTTATTTCAATATTTTTACCATTAGCATTTACAGATATTATTTTATTGACTAAATAGTGGATGTACCCGTCTTTCAAGGATGGTCCCCCCCCACCCCCAATATCCCCCCACCTCCCCACCACTGGGTGTCCCCCCTTGCGATGGACAATCCCCAGCACCCCCCTCCCTGCAGCCCCCCCCTCTTACTTAGCCCCCTCTCTGCACAAATGCCCCCCGCCCTCGACGCCGCCCCACTCGTGCAACGTAATGGGTAAGCGTGGCCATTAGCTAATCAAAAGACGCGCTGAGCAGTGAGTTGACGGCAGCCAATCGGAACGCAAAGACCAAGGAACGATATAGAGCCATGAGTACTTGTATAAAATATATTATTATTGCTCAATGAAAAGTTATACTACCTCTTTCCATCAGTGTTCTTATTTATGAGTATGACCATCGCAAAAAGTGCTGCTTTGGTTTCAACTATTACTTCTTCAATCACGAATATTTCTAACAAAATTCACATTTGTAAAAATTGCTTGTGGGATTTAAACTCGCACTGAAATGTTTCATTGTCCGAACTTGACCTGTTCCTATCTGCAACTGTCACCCATCAGACAAGAGTCAACCGAGTGCGGATAAGTGTACCCATGTTGCCAAAGCCCGACCTGGCACTGCAGTACACAGAGTACATGCTCCGCTCACCTGTGTGCTGCGCTTCTGTGCTGGATTCTGGTCACAAGCTGAATGCTCTCGCTGAGCTACTGGCCACCTCAAAGGTGCTTACGTGACTCGAACATTCGCACAAACAAACGGGGTAGTACAACGGAATGGGGTTGTATTTCTCTGAATGTCTGCTTTTGATTTATATAACAATTTACAACATTTGGTATTTGTGCCATTCTTATGGTGCAAGCCTATCATGAAGGCACTTTGTTTCACAGACTGACATAGTTTGCCAAGAGGGAATGATAGTGCTGTGTTTTACCACAAGTAATTTAGGTATAGTTTTTTATTTGTACCAAGATGCAGGCTTATATGGCTGCTATTTTGAATTATGCCATGGGATCTTTAACATTCACTGCGGAGTAAACGGTGCATACACGCGCAGTATTGAACATGGCAGTCACAAATCACTAACCTCTGAAAAAAGCGGCAAATGCGCTACTGCTTGGCCATGTCACCTCTAAGCACTGTAAGGCAACAGAGAGACGGCAAAGCTTTGCGACGCTTATAAGTACAAAGAGCTAGCAAGTGGTTTAATTTGCTGATAATTTCTCCCTGCACGCTTATACAGGACACTCTGCGAGCCTTCCTTAAAAACCCGAAGACGATCGGCGTGGACACTGCGAGTGCGACGGCCTTACGTGCATTCCGGCTGCACTGTCTACTACAGATCCTCATTCACCATAAGGTCAGCATCTCTGTGGAGAAGAGCCTGGGACAAACAGGCGATCCCAATTCCAGCCCATGGTGCATGTCTTCATTTATCAAAGCAGTGTCAATATGGGATACCACTTAAAAATTGTATTCATCAACCATTTAAATTAATATTAATATATAAATAAATGCCCTGATTGCTGTGGCCTATTTTAGCGGAGTAATAATTATATTGCCATACTGCACAATAACTTCAATATAAGTCAATGTATAAGCAGTATTGTAATGTAGGCAATTCAAAAGCATTGCATTCACTGAATGATCAGGTAATTTTAAGTAATTACATTGATAGTACCTGAATGGTAATACCTATCTCGTAATGCCACCCATGATATGATGGACACGATAAATGCAGGTACTTGCCTGCCCTGCTTTGGTGTTGTCAAGTCATGGGTATCATATTGTTTAGAGTGATGAAATGATGATGATGGCCAGTGCGACACAGCACCCAGTCCGATGACAGGGATTTTGCGAGCAATAACTAGTATGGCTGTGTACTTATGTATTGTGTGTGTGTAAGCAGTGTGTAACCCAAAAACCTCTATTATAGTGTGCACATATGTTTGTTTGTATTTGGCAGCACAATGGAGAAGGCTGTGCGATTCAGGCCTCCTTTGAGAGCACAAGCAGCTGGGTGGTGCAGTACGTGCCGTGCGCACTCCAGGCTCCACACGACACTGCTAGCAACAAGGCTGAGGCTCAAGCGAGCTTCGCACTCGACATTGCAACAGTGAGGAATGCTTAATGAGAATCTGTAGTTTCATTGTTCTTTTTGGTTACAAGTCATTCAGTTTCTTTTTGAGTCGCTTCTGTCGGAATTACATTTATCACCAACTGCCATGTTCAAGCCACTGCCAGATGATAGCTTTTTTGTGTTGGCTTTGCTGTCTCAGGGTCTGTTCAGCTCCAATTAATTATATATCTCAATTTCTGCATTTTTTTTGATGCATCATTAAAGTTCTAAGGACTGCTTAAGCAGCGCATAAAATTGCGTGTGATTGTTATGGATTTAAAACAATTGCATATGGAGATTACATTTCTTGGTAACTAGTTGCATATCAGGCCATCAGTGGTTTTTACAAAACAATCATTGATTGAAGGGTTATTTTTGTAAACATTGCATGGCTGTTTGTGTATAGAATTGTATGCTTAATTTCATATACATTGTTACACTTACACAGTTTGGCACAATTTTTTTAACCCAAGGACATATATATATGCACATACCGTGTAAACATAAAAACAATATTTGTTGTCTCATGTGCACACAATGAAGTACGTTTGTTTTTTATTAAATTAATGCCTGCTATATCCGTGAGCTGCCCAGACAGGCACTTTCAGCAGCTATGCATTGCCGTTTATTGCAGGATGTGGACAAGATCGCAATGCTTAATGAATTCCACTAATTTTTGTATTTAAGAAGTGCATCGGTTTTGATATTTGTTTAGCTTGGTTGCATTGGATAAATTATATTAGTTAGCACCAATTTAGGCCCCTATTGTGTAGAACATGAGAAAGTGGTGGGGACAGTCCAATGCCCTATCACCTTTGTCTTACCACATCAAAACATTGCATAGATGCTAATTTCTGACTGTTACATAAGCAATGCCCGGTCCTTGCCACTTCTCTGCATACCCACAAATCAAACCTGGATTGTCAAGATGTTAGCGCAATGAGCTAACCACTGCACTTGCACTCCCCATATGAAGTGTACATAGCTACACACGTATATATACACCCATGGCAAGTGACTTGTGCAGCGAAGTGGCAGTGTTTCACTCATGAGAACACTTCACAGCTACAGCATTCAACATGAATAACACAGGAAAATATACTGAATGAATAAACTATGTATTGCTGACACCAGTGTGTGCCTAATGAGCCAGACATCAAAGAAAGCATGTTCCTGTAAGCAACTCGTGTGTTGGCAATAATGAGTCAAGTTTCCTGAGAATTACATGCCGCATGAATGTTGTGTCCTGCATGCTAAGTGTTTTGTCTACTGTATCGCCGTAAAATAATTTCAGCAGCATCGTACGACATTTGCCCCGTGCCCATTCCAACCTCCAACCTCTACTCTTTCAAGCTTTGACCACTGAATCCTGATGTTGTCTTTCACAGGTGTATCTGAAGGCCTGTAAGGACATAGTGCTTGTGGGGCTTGCAGACCCTGACTTTATTGGACATTGCCTGGAATTCACCATCAGTGTGGTGGAAACAGGCAAGAGAGCTCAATAATATTGCATAGCACACAATTCACTCCTTTCGTAAATTAGCATACATCATGAGGCACCGAAAAAGTATATTGCAACAGTGCCTTCATTGTTTTCTCATTTTATAGCTTTTATTCTCTGAACACCATACATCTTCACTTATTTTCTGGCACCCATTAATCATAGTTATGTGCCATTGGCATCATGTAATGAGACTAATACATATTCACTTTGAATATTTAGCGAGGAGTGGATGACCCTGTATCAGAGAATGGCTCTTTAAGATATAATAAAATTCCTTCTGAAGTCAAAACGTGACACATTAAATTAAATGAACCCTATTTAATATTATCAATGAGAGAAAATTATTATCTCGACGTTTTGACCGAATGGCCTTCTTCAGAAAAGTTCACTGAAGCAGCAACTTGATAACTTACTTCTGAGTCTTGAACAGGCTTCTGATTGTGCTTTCATGAAGTGATTCTGTTTTCATTAATTAATCTTTTCGAACAGTTCCTTGTACACCTTGAACACAACAATAATGAACACAACTGTTTAATTCCCACGATTGCTCTCAGACAAAGGAGTGCAGTGCCTGCCACTGGGTTTTCAACTTCTGCAGAGCGTGCTGAGGCACTGCCTGTGCCAGGACCACGAGGACGCGACCGAGGTGCCCGGAGCGAGCGCCGCCGACAAGAACGCAAAGGCCAGAGTGACACGTGCCCGGAGCAGGGCAGAACCTGTCGTTGATGCTGCCACACGTAGCGCCATCGCCGCCTCGCAGGAGAAGCTCGGAGAACTCGTGCAGGTTGCTCCGACCGTGTTCCAAAAGCTCCTGCAAATGATGGGCCGCTGTACCCGCAAGCAGGCGGATGTCGCGCAACAGGTACCCCCTTTAACCACAGGGTCAATGTAGTTTTAAATCTCTCGATTAACATTTCTGGCTGTTTGCTGATGATGCGTATTATCTGTGGATGTATGTGCTGTGTGTGGTATATATGTGTATGTAGGGAGTGGTAGTTTAGCGGTTAGTGTGCTGCGCTACAAACCCGGCGACCCAAAATTCGATTCCTGCCCACGACCGACACCAGTGGTAATTATTTGAACCGGTTTTTGGCCTCCCCTAGGTCGACTCAGCCTCCAATGGGTACCTAGTGCATTGTGTAAACATCGCCACGAGGGAGACAGGCGGCCTAGTGTGGTGCTGGCCACCCACCCGCTCGTGTGCTGTGTCGCCCTTCATTGGTCCTCGCTAACAGCACTTGCCCCAACAGTCTTTTAAAGTTATTCGGGGGATCTATGTCTTTGTATATGTGTATATATTGGAAAAAAAACGGGAATTGAATAGAAAGTGTTGTGTAGGAGGTGACACTCTTGTTAGTACAGTGTTCATTTGAGTTGTGAAGGGATGTGGAAGGCAATTTATATCTGTTTAGTGACATCGCGGGATGTCACTGTGAAGCCGGGCAGTGAGAGGCACGGCGTGCGATGTAATGACATCGCTGACACCACTGGAATGTGGATGCAGTACCGGCCCTAAGCGGGGCTCGGTGAGCGCTAATTGACAGCGACGGATGGCACCACGCGCTGCGTGCAGTGCCAGCCCCTAGAGGATAGGGTGCGAGGGTGCCGGCCACGGAACGGGGTTGCAAAGGGGCCATGGCACTCTGGTTGACCCCGGAGGACACGTGACCGGAGGTGCCTACCCGGGGACCCCCAAAGGGCGGCTGGGGGGGATCACGTGTCCAGTTGGAGATGCTCCTCGAGGATTCGAGAAGGTGGTCGTGGCTAGGGGCGGAGCGAGCCCCACCACACAGGATATAAGCCGAGTCCCCAGTGGGACCGGCTGCTGTTGTTATCCTGAAGACTCTACGTTCTACGCCCTACGTCCAAAGACAAGTCACCAACACGGGGGACCCGTCCATTGTAGCTACTGCCAGTGCAGTTAGTGTAGCTAGCCTGGTGGACCACCACCATAGGTTTGTTGTCTGGTGAAGGGGCAGTTACCCCTTTGTGTTAGTGTGTTGGTATTAATAAATGTCTTGCCTCCAGGAGTACGTCTGAGTCTCCATCTGTTACTGGTTGAGCTAAAACTTGTGGAACACACTTGTAATTCAGCATTTTGGAGGGAAGAGTTGGTTCATTTCGAAATCATTGAGTGCATGAGAGGCTACTCGGTGGCTAGTAAATGCAAGTAGGCTGCTGGCTTATTTGTCCAGATTTTTAAAATCGTTATTCTCTAATGAGTGGGATTGTTTTTCAGTTCTGTAGTTTCCCTTCACATGTATATATTAGCAATGAAGACCATAATATAGTTTTTTTGGGTTAGATTGCGTACTTCCCAGAATAAATAAAAAACTAGTGGTATGCATAGTATTCAAGTCGGTTGTCCAGTTTACCACCCTTACCCACATGGGGATGTGTTGGTGTTACAGGTGCTGCTGGAGCTTGGTCCTGCACTAGCAGGATTATTGGCCACCGTATGTCAGTGGAGAGCCTTCCAAGAGAGCCTCTTCCATGACATTGTCTCAATCACAATGGTCGCTGTGGTTGCTGAAACTAAGAACATCATGCAAAAGGTATGAGGGATGAAAGGCTGGAGTTGCTCCTTAGGAAGAGTGGCGGACTGAGAGATTGTGTTTATGGACTTTGTCGCTGATTTCTATTAGGTATAGGAGTGTGCGTATACCTAATACGTGCGATGAGCAGAGTGCCGCTTTAGTCAGGCGCTGTGGCTCGCTGCAAATTATTGTTGAGAACAGCTGATTGGTAATGCTCACAAATTTTATCATTAGCTGAAAGTTTGGTACTGTTGATGTCTTGGAAGAATTTGATTTGAAAAAATCCATTATAGTGGATGGCTACATTAAAGACCATAAGTGGAATTTCTCTTACTTTTCAATTTCAGGTAGTACAGTTTTAATGGACAATCACTTGAGATGTTTAATGCAAACAGCTAAAGATAATCAATTCATGTAATGCTAGCCATACACTGTATGACTTTGTGTACATGTGGGGATACACCAATATGCTGCTTACTATATTTACGGTCTGAGTGAGCGTAAACTTTAGAAGAATGCAGGTGCTTATGTACCTTGACATTGTTTCTTTCTCGCTGTGGCATGACGTTTTTAAATGATCGTTGGACAGGTGAGCATACTGCAGATGTGCACAGGGTGAGACTGGTGATCTCCAAGTGCCCTTAATCTCACAGGCATACGGATTCCCAAACAGTGTTGAGCAGCTCACGTTGTGTGTTGTACTTCAGAACATGGCGGAGAGCACCCCCGTGCTCCTGGAGAAGTTGTCCAACATGCCCCCCCTTTCTGCCTGCATCCTGGCGACTGTACTTCGTAACGATAAAATTACCAGGTGCGCAAAAAGAGACCGTCTGTTAACAGTGCCTAGTAGACACATAACGTATCCATTGATTATTTATATGTTTTACATTCAAGTTAAATGTGAATTTAATTATTTTAGTTTCTTATTTACTGCGTGTAACTGGTTTACATGCTTCTTGCAGCTAAGAGGGGCACTACATTTATCACAATTGCAATAAAATACTTTCATCCTGAATCTGATTGCACTGATGGGGGGCAAATCATTACATGCATTCACCGGCGAGATTTAGTTCCTTCTTGGAATTGTATAAATAGCGGTGACTTGTGTATATGATGAAGTAGATTCGGCATTTCAGGAAGCAGGGCTTGGGAAGCAGACCTACTTATTGCAGTGAGGATGGATTGCCTGCACACATTTGATTTTACTTAAAAAATATATTTTTAAGAGTATTACTGTTAGATGTTGACTTTAACCTATATCCCACACTTCATTATTCATAGTGTTCAATCTTGAATTTAAGATCACATTTAGGCTATGTAAAGAATGTTAAATTAACTAGACGTACACTGGGAGTAGCTACAACGGACAGGACTCCAAATTGGGTCCAGGTCCACGTGTTGGGGACTCGACACGGACGTCGAACGTAGATCTTCAGATGACAACGGCAACGCTGAACCCCGGCCCCTCTGGGGACCCGGCTTATATCCTCAGTGGTCGTGGCTGGCTCCGCCCTTGGCCACGACCACCTCGAATCCTCTAGCAGGATCTCGCCCCGACACGTGACCACTCTTAGCCCCCACTTGGGGCCCCTGTGTAGACTTTACCAGTCACGTGTCCTCCGGGGTCAACCAGAGTGCCATGGCCTATAGTAACCCCATTCCATGGCTGACACACTCACACCCCATCCTGTAGGGGTCGTCACTGCACGCCGAGCGTGGTGCCACTCAGTGCTATGTCTCAGCGCTCGCTCACTGAGCCTTTCTAGGGCCGGTACTACACCCACATATACGGGATGTCTGCGATGTGAGTACATCGTACGCCGTGCCTCTCCAGGGCCGGCATTACACAGTGACATCCACGATGTCACTGCACACAATGTGCAATTAACTTTAAGCACATAGTCTATTCTATGGATTCATAAAGATGGTACTTAAGAATCAAGCAGTGCAGGTAAGTGTGAGTTTTTATCCTATCCGAATCTTTTGTTACTTAAGTGTGTAACTCGCACTCGTTGTGGTAAGGTTTCTTCCTGAAGTATATTTATGCCTGCAATAGTACAGACACATGGTATGTCACTCGTACTTTTAGCAGGAACACCTGCTTGATTGGTCGTACTTACAAAAAACACAAAGCAGAGTGTTTTTTAAAACAACATTCTCACTAGATATGTTCCCAACTCTGGCTATTGTATACCATTCAGGTTAATACATCAATGCATTTATTTTGGTTCACCACTCCTCTGTGCTGCTCATTGTTATGCATGTTTTCTACCTATTTCATATTTATGTATGTGCGCATGCATGTGCATGTGTGCAATAATCTGTGTTGATTTCCCAATGACAAATTTACAGTGCCCAAAATATTTAAATAAACATTTCTACATAATTGATGGTATCCCATCCCATGGTTACTAATGGGATGAAAAGGTCAAACCCACATTGATCCTTTATTTTTTATGTACATATTCTAAAATGAATTTTACCATTATAGTACTTGGATAAAAAAAACCTACTTTTTACAATTGTGCCCTTGAGTGCAGTGCAGGAAAAAAAGGAATGAAAATAGAATTACGGTGGGAACATGAAATCTATTTTGGTATCGTGTGGATGAATAAATGAACAGATTGTTTTCATATAATTTTATTGTATAGAATGATAAAAAAAAATTGCATGTGCATTAACGCTATGTAGCTTGAACTGTTAATGTTTGAATGTGCTTACATCAATTTGATTGTGCATGATTGCTGAGTGACAAGCACAAAGCCAATTTCATGTTCTATATTTACCAGCAATAAAAAAATTCTCCAAAGAGAAAATTCATTTTGCTTCAAGAAGTGTTGAGATCTGTCACCGTCTGTTATGAATTGTAGTGTCCCTCTTCAAACTGTAATGTTAGGCTCGCATAGAATACTGCGTATTGGCCAAAACCAGGCAATGACATAAGGTCATTAAATTATTCTACCTTAAGGGTTATTTTCCTTCATTCCATACAATCTGAATGCTGCTAACATTGTTACTTAATTTGCTCTCTACTTCACTTCGTTATTCCTCGCTTAATCAGTTGTAAAAAAAATCCTGTATTAAGAGCCTAGCAAACATAAATTGGATGCTATATTTGGCTTCACAGATGTCGGTAAATACTAATTCCTCACTCCATTTTTAAATTTACACTTTTCCAGTGTTTTTCAGACTTGTATTCCAATGTAGATGGTGTCCTTACTATGCATTAGGGAGACACATTTAATTAGCAAAAATGTGTGTTTTTGTGTCTGTGTATTTTTGAATGTGCATATATTCTTATTTACCAACGATCAAACTGCCCTCATTTCCCTTTACGCTGGTATCTGCCCCCTTGGAATAGTTTGCGATTCACCTCTTTGAACTGTCACAGTTGTATGCCCTTAAACATCTTCGACCCCAACTGTGCACATTCAGGTCATTTCTGTCTGAATTGGAGGAGTTCGTGCATTCGGACGAGCTTCAAAGCCTCGTGGACATCACGTCTGTGTTACACATCATCCACACCATCTTCAAGGGTAAAGGCAGCTATGTTTAATTGGTGCAGCCTTGCACTCCTCCGTCTGCCATGTGAATGGGTGTGTATAACAAGTACGTTGATTAAGTTCAACACAATCCGTGAGCTCGGAGAAGAGCAAGTCTAGTGGGACCAGACCCCTTAAACCAGCACTGCCTCGTTGATGAGGTGATGTGGAAATTGGGACATGGTGTTGGTGGTGGTGGCGATGTTGGGGTGGAAGGTGATGTGGTAAACTAAACTGTCGACAAGTTGTCACACCCCCATTATCATCTGTGCCATGTGTGTGTGCATACCTCTCAAATGGCGTATGTCCAACAGTGTAATGAGTGTACCAACTGGCTGGGTGCCAACAAGTGTCTATGGGAAGGGTTGGCAGTGACCTGTCTCTTGCCAGCCTGATTTCTGACCTGCTTTGGGGGACCACCCTTGTAAGCTTTCAACTAATTTGCCTTTCATGTTTACATTTTAAATTTCTGCTTGACAGTGGAGAGAGCCAATTGGCAGTGCATTTTTTACTTTCCCTTTTCTGAATGGCTTTGAAATGGTAATTTATAATACTTTAAGTAAATATAATAAAACAATATACAATACAATTATCTGCAAAGGAATATTATTATTCTGTCTCCATAATTTAAAAGTGCCCTAAAAAATAAGCATTTAAAAAAAAAATTCTGCAATACATATTCAGCGCCTGCTGAATATTTATTGAATTTGTATTGCCCAGTGTGAGAGGCAGGCAGTTGACAGTGGCCCACGAGGTGTGCGAGACAGGAGGTGTCAGCACTGCATGTGGCCCGACAGCTGCGATACTCCTAATTACTTTCCTGTTGCGTCTCCTTGGTCTACCTCCAAGTCACGCACAAGATTGTCATCTGCTTGCCTTCACATGCCAGAACTGTCTAATACAATTCCAAGTACGCGCATGAGTATTTGCTCCCTTGCATACGTGACCAGAGTGCTAGAGGATGATGGAGCAAAGACGGGTACGCATGGGGAAGGCTTCCTTCCCTTGTTGGAGAAGAGTGTGTGCATTTGGCATCTTGTCTTCGATTCAACACCATTGATCACGGCTGTCTCGCTTGGGTACACACCGAGGCAGGGGCCTCGGTTTGATGGGATTGTGTGCGGCGAAGGGTTGACACAACTCCTGCACCTACCTCCCTCTCTCCCCTTCAGCCAAAGGGCGAGGTAGAGATATCGGCTCCGTGGCCAAGGCCATCCAGAATCAGCTGGACATTAACGCCACCTCCATGATGGACGAATCCAGCACAGTTAACAGGTACGTTGTTTGGAAGTAAACTTCCAAGGCATGCAGTGTGGAAGTACCACCGGGGCTTCTCAGAGCCTCACTGCTGTACTTTGAGATTCAGTCTTGTTTAATTGGCCATTCCAATTTGACAGTGAGGTTTAGTGTATTTTTCCACGAAAATTTTTGGATATTGTGTTATTGTTGGACAAATTGGGTGTGCACGTTGGGGAAAATGGACTGGCTTATTTCATGGTGTGTAGATGTAAATTCGAGGTCAGGTTAGTCTGTGTCCATTTAATCAGTGTCCAGATAACACCACAGTTATGCAAATGTCTTGGTTGCATTATATCGAGAGTCATCCTTCTGATTCCTATTGTTTTAACATAAATTGTTGCAATTGTTTATACGAGTTATGTTTGTCATGGTTTTGTTTGCACAGGCTGGCTCACTGTTCTCTCTCTATCTCTCAGGGTTTTGTATGAAGAGGACCGACGAATCCTGTCAATACTTTTGCCATCCCAACCCTTAGCTGCTCACACACAAGGCTGAAGAGCTGCATATGCATGCAAAGTTTTTCTTCATAGTGCATATAAAATGTAAAAATTTTAGTAAATCAAATGGTGGTCCTGTAGTGCCATTTATGGAATTTAGCAGATGCTTATATTAATTATATTGCTGTATCCATAACATTGTTATATAGTAAATGGCATTCACTTATTTTGCTTTTACCTGCACATCAAACACATTTTCCTTTCATCTTAATTTCCCACTTTCAAAGCCTTCCTTCTTTATCCCGTCTTCACTTTTCATTTGTCCTCTGCTGCTTATTCGCACCTCCGATTAGCACGGTGGCTACGTACGGTAAGAAAGATGTTCAACGCACATATGGTCAATTCCTTTCCCTCACAGTCAACATTTTCATCTTGCCCGCTGTTTATCTAAATGTTTTTGTTGACCACGTCCCGTGACTTGTGATGAGCATCCCTTCACTCGATCTGTCATTCATTTTATGTGTTTTAAAACATGTTTCCTATTTGTGTATTTTTTGTGCTTATATTACCTAATGCCATTGATCAAATAACCCAGAACGCAGCCGATTTCGTTAGATTTCAGAAACGAGAGCTGGTTATGAGCGCGGATATGTTTTGATGGGTAACCGCTGTGAATAACGGCCGTTATAGGCTGCAGAGTTGCATTGTGGGCAGTGCAGCAACATCCATTGTTATACTCTACGCCTATGCTCCCTGACTTCACTTGTAAATATTTATCAACGTGGTGACGTGTGGTCAAATAACCCCTACAATTTGAGAATGAGGGATGCCCATGAGAGGGAGATGGGGGAGTGCAGCCATTTGAGGCTGTCACTGGGAGAAGGGAATGAAATGTGGTCATGGTTAAAACAATTAAAATGAGACAAACCACACGTGTGCTGTGGTTTTTGGTGTAATTTGTGGTATTTTGCTTGTGCCGTCTCCATGATCGATTTTTGGGTTAGGCCTTGTCAAGATCTCTCCAAATCTGACATTGGGAGCTCGACACAGCCAAACACATTGTAACGTGTACATGCGTTTAACTCGCCAATTTACTATTGTATGAGCTTACCAATAAGTTGAAAAATACAAATGTATAAATTATATACGTTTAGTTTGAAGCTACATCGAGCATGAGGACAACGATACAGGAAGTCGGAATGGATTCTGATTCCTGTATTATTACTCTGCCTTTGTGGTTCTTGTTCTGATGTTCGATGCAATTTCATACGGAAAGTTAACTCTAATTGCCCCCCCCCCCCCCCTGGTGGCCAAAGCTACAAGTTGGGGCTTCCTTGACAATCACCATGAGATGTTAGTTTAACACGTAGGCTTTCGCGACCAGTATCCATAATAAAGGGTTTTTTTGGTTATGTATAACTGTCGTTAAACCTGCCACCACCCGACACAGCCAACTAGTAAGGGTTGCGACGTAAACAGAACGTGGCCAATTCGTCACTAGTACAGCACATCTTCTTGGTTCTTTCGGTAAAGTCACGTAGAAGGGAAGTAATAAAATAATAAAATAATTCTCACGACGTTTCGGCCACAACGCAAGCAGCCGTCAGGTGAAACCAGGTCTGTCGAGGCGACAGCGTCTGAATGAAACAGCACACGTGCTTGGAGCATATATAAGCTGGGGGGGAAGGGGGGGCGCCTTGACAAAATAATTTGCATATCAAGAGGAATTTAGCATATTTATGGGAAATGCAGGTATGTGATTAGTACTACTTGTGTCCGTGCATTATGCAGGATTAGCAGCATCCAAGGGAGGGGATATGGGAAATGCAGGTATGTGATTAGTGCTACTTTGCCCGTGCATGATGCAGGATTACCAGCTTCACAGGGAGGGGATAGGGGTAGCATTAATAAAGGGAAGAAGTGTTAATAGTATGTAGCTGCAGTAACTAAAACCACCACGTAAACAACTAAAGTATAAACTACATAGTATCATTATACTAAATATACTCTACAATAAGCTGAGTTACTAACAAGGCGCCCCCCCTTCCAACCCAGCTTATATATATGCTCCAAGCATGTGTGCTGTTTCATTCAGACGCTGTCGCCTCGACAGACCTGGTTTCACCTGAGGACGGCTGCTTGCGTTGTGGCCGAAACGTCGTGAGAATTATTTTATTACTTTCCTTCTACGTGACTTTACCGAAAAAACCAAGAAGATGAATCCCTGCAGTCACGAAAGCTTTAAATTGAAATTTAATACAGCACACCGGTGTGTTGGAGAGCTATTTAGTTGTAAGCTAGTTAATTACTGGCAAAACGTCGTACTCAGATTGTAAATGTTGTGGCGTGGCTCTCCAACACACCGGTTAGTGCTGTACTAGTACACTACACTGTACACTACACACTACACTACACACTAGTGCTGTACTAGTGACGAATTGACCACGTTCTGTTTACGTGGCAACCCTTACTAGTTGGCTGTGTCGGGTGGTGGCCGGTTTAACGACACAATATTTACGCGATCTAGCCCAAAATAAAAACTTGTATTGTGGATGAGATACTTTTTAACAGTGTAAAAGAACAAAAGCTTATTTAAAACGGAGCGCCCCTGCAGCATTAAATGTTGGAGACCGTGAGCGTAATAGTGTGATTAGGGAAGATGAGCCGCGACCTATGGCCCGAGGTGCGACCGTGCGAGACGAATCAAATATTGGGGCTCAACCTGACCGAATGCCGTACCCCCTGAGGTGATGTCGTTACTACGCCACTGATTGTTACATTTCGTTGTGAGGATTGTTCTTCACCTTACAGGTGAGCTGAAACGATAACAATTGGCGCGTTGTGCTCACGTGAAAATTGTTTCGTTGGATCGGGTGGTGGAGGGCTCCTAACCACGCACCTCCGATTAGCACGGTTAGATACATACGGTGCGAAATAAGTTCAACATTCACTCAATCGCATAGATTTGCTCAGATCATTACGTGGTGTGACCCAACAATCAACCGAGTTATTCACTGCAAAACCTCCGTGCTAAGTTAACCGTCTTCGTTATTGAACAATGTATAGCACAAATGCGTGAATACGTGTGTTGGTAAATGAGCAATGAAGGCTACAACATCCCTCAAAGCGGCGGTGTTTGTGAGGCCAGCGTCGTCGCCTCCACACGGCGCGTGTGGCCCTCGCGGAGACAATGCAGTGTCCGTCTGTACATTTGGCATATATATGTGTGTGTGTCGTGATACGCTGGTGGTTATTATGTCGGCATCTGTTCGCTGCTCAAAGGCGAATAATTTAAGCCGCGACCTTAAGCGATTCGCGTCATGATGATGCTCGCGGGCACCGTGAGCGAGCCGAGCGAACATTGTCAATGAACGGTGACGTCACTGCTCACGAGCGATTCCTTCTTTCGCCGTTTCTCTCCACCGCAGCACTCATCCCCCCCACCACCACCACCTCCACCCGGCTCCCCTCTCCCCCTCGCCGAGGGAGAGCCACAGCGATCGCCGTCCCGCTGCCCGCGCCGCTCGCTCTCCACTCCTTGTATCGTTCTATTGATAAGAATTAGGCATCATCGACATTATTATTATCAAAAACATCACCATCATTACCATCGTGTGTCCCTGACGCTTCGGGGAGAGGCGTGGGGGCCGGAGCGACCATCATGTGCAAGCGGCTCGGGCCGTGAGCGCGCTGCTCCTGCTGCTGGTGCCGGGATGGGGACAGGCAGGAACACACGGCTCTTCCTACCCTACATGCTGCTGCTGCTGATGTCTCCACGCGGCCAGCAAGCACGACTGCTGGGTTCTGACTCTGGACACGGTCAGTGCTGCTGGCTGTGGGGTTTTTTATGATGGGGGGGGGTAATCGCTCCTCACCCAATTCCTCCTCACCCTAACCTCGACTCATCAGCACCGCAAGTCGAGTCAAAGCGTTGGCGGTCTCTGCCATGACAGGAGCATCTGCTGCTACAGAATTGGGTTGATCGGGTCTGTGTGCCGCGCGTATTAGTGAGCCGTTTGTATTGACTGTACATGCATTAGTTATAGCGGCTGTGTGTGTGTGTACGGAGCGTTGTGTTTCATCAGCTGTGCGTTCTTTGCATCAGCTGTTTGCGTAGCGCACTGTGTGTTTTATCAGGTTTTTGTGCGTGGTATCTCAGCGGGGTTAAATCAACCGTGTGCGTGTTTGGCAACTCCGCAGTGAGGAGGTGGCTATCAAGGCTCATTAAAAAAAACACCGATATTTAATCGAGGGAACGATTATTACACGTGTGCAGTGTGAGGATGAGAGGCGGGCCCTAATTGACAAAAACCACACGGGAAGGCCAGATGTGCTCCCTCGCCCAAGACATGCACACGCACGAGCAGCATTGCGGCGAGATAACTAATTATGCTAATTGGCATTAACCATTAAGTGCAGCAGTGAAAAAACACAGTGCTCGGTTTGTGCTTGGCCCAGTCATCAGCACCGTGTACGTCTCTCCCGAGATTAACGTGAAGGCCATCGCATTGTCCTTTATAGAATTCATCATTTGAAAGGTTTATATTTGAACATGTATTGTAGACAAACCGAACGATATATTAGCAGCAGTGTTAAGTGAGCCCGTTATTAAACCCGGTATTTTAAAAATCTCAGACAAAAGTCGGCCTGTACACTTTGCTCTGTCAAAGTCAAACTATCCCCTCGTCTCTCACTTGGCGTTACTATCGCAACAGTGACAATTCCACATTTCCCTGGCCGGGCCATGTTCACCATCGAAACGACATCCGTTCATTTGCCACAATGTTATAGCAACTCATTGTTATCAGCTCCGTAAAGACGATAGGGCCAGCCGCGGTGACATCTGGTCGGATGTGTTCATGGTCTTGGTTATGGTTACAAATGTGCCCCAGTGGGCTCTCTCTAGTGCTTGCAAATTAGTATCCACTCTTGCTGTGAGTGTATTACTTGGTTTAACAGGTAGTGGGCTATGCCTGCCTGAATGTTGGCTTCACCGTCACACTGCACTGGAGGCGAATTTAGTCAAGGGGCTTCCAGTAATGTTTAACTTCGCACTGCACCTGCCCTATATGTGAACTCAATCAGCCTCCACAAAATAATTTTGGCAACCCAAATTCGAACAATGTTTTTCAATGTTTGTGTTTGACAGCAGCCATAGACTCGACTCCTCTATCTGTACCAGCCCTCCATGGCATTACTCGAGTTTGCAGGTGGCACTCAGTCACCGATGGTCTAACATTTACAAGTGCAGTCGGCCACCGCAACAGCCTCAAAGCGCATGGACTCGACCGAGGGACAGATCGTTCACACGGGCACTTATCGCGACAACAACGCGCCCGGCTGCTGCTGCTGCTCTGTTGACACAGGGTGACGCGTGTGGGTTGATTTATTTGGCGACTCCGCGAGAGGGGGGCGGTTGCAATGTCGCCCTTCCTCTCTCGGCCACCCCACACGCCGCCCGTGCGTGTTTGCCGTCTCCAAGACTACCACGCTGCATATTGCATTACCAACTTGGCGTAATCAGCAATTAGTGCGGCTAAGTGCAGAGGCGGCCGTGCCGACTGAGCCAGGCGTTGTGTTCACGGTGGTCGTTGGCGCGAGCACGCGTTGCCCTGATGTGTCTCAAGTTGTTAATTGCACTGTATCAGCGGCGTCCTGTGGTTGCCAATAGGGGGACATGGGTCCTGGTGCAGGGAATGACAATGGGGTCGTCCCCCTGTCCTATCCCCCCCACCATCCTCTTCGTAGCCCGGCGCCTGGGCCCCGGTGCAGTTGCACTGCCTGCACACTCGACAGGCACGCCACTGCACTGTGTGGAGTGGTAGTGCATGGTGTGACGATGTCGCTGCTCCTGCTGCGTTGGCAGTGGTGCATAAGCACAACAAGAATAACAAATACTCTCTGGTTCTTTCGGTGAAGTCACGTAGATAGAATAAAAAATAATAAAAGAACACGACGTTTCGGTCGCAACACAAGCGTCCGTCATCAGGTGAGTTCAAATCAAGATGGAAGAATAACAAACAAAAAACCTCAACACATTCATCGATACCACTGTGGCCTAAAAGGAAACGTTTATAACAGGTGAGGACTATAAAGTTAATATTTAGAGATGCTGGAGAGATCGTAGATCATAGATGGAGACTGAACTTTACTCCACGGGTCCTGGTAAGAATCACATTAAAAAAAACATTTCCTGATGTAAATAGTTTTTACGCAGTCGTATGAATAGTGGCATATACATGGTGGTCGTGCTCCAGCGATGGTGAGATTTAGGCGTGTTCGTATTCAGCATTGAGTGTCTTACGCTCACAGTGCGAGTATAATTGCGAGTGTGTGAAAATGTATCATTTTGGATGCATGCGAAATTAAAGTTTCTCCTTCGAGCTCAGATAACGAATGCGTCAAAACTAAAAAGTATAAACGAGACGACAAGAGAAGGCCAGGTTGGATTTACAAGCAATAGGGACGAGACAACATAATAAAACAAATGAATCTTGAAATCGAAGTCACCCACAATGTTTACAGTTAATATAATAGTGAGATATCTAGTTACATATCAAGTAGGTTGGCGTGTAACGAGGCATCGAATAATCAATAAAAAAAAATCTATAATCACAATACCGATACACTTTCAAATAGTGTGTGAGAATATATTATTTGAGATAAATGAAAATTACATTTAAATGCTCAAGTTACGATTCAGCTCATGATCAAATAGAACTGTAGAGCAAGAAACACTACAAACGAGAGAGTAAAAAACAATATATTGTTGAATGGCATCATAGTGACCCTGAATAGTTTCAATTCATTGGTTCTCAGCGTGAGTGAATCGTTCATATTAAAACTTGCAAGGCTCGCCATGTAGTCCATGAGCCAGAGCAGACATTGGTCCCATCGAAGGTGGCAAAACTACAGTAACTATTTTTTGATATGACTGAGAGTTAATTAATTGATAATTATTTTATAATTTACTCATTTGTGCAAAATTCAGTTATTGGCCACAAACAGAAATCAGAGCTACTCAAGTTAGGCCTCTTCAGGCCAACGGGATTTGCACTTTCAGCACCACCGGCTAACGGACAGCGACCAATAACGTTGCTGCCATTACAGCAGCAGGTGGGGCCAACCTTCTGCTCCCAGCTACGGTCTTCTGGCCTCCGTGACTTCATAGCTCTGTTAGTATTCATTGTGACATTTTAATTTGACAAAAAATTGGTTCCTGAAAAAGAAAAAGTCAACTTTTCGTGTGAACCAAGTACTGTATTACAAATGGGGAAGACTTATTATGCAGATGGCCTTGTTAGTGTCATGCTAGATGGGACAGATTGTTTTATTTTAGCTTTGAGAGCTGATTGACAACGTCTATTAATTTTCATACATTTTGTGTTCCTTAGAGGTCTAAAATCGATCAGGCCGTGTTAATCTCTCCATGATGCTCTGATTGTCATCTTGGTTGTTATGAAATGTTTTCACATACATGTAAACGGAATGCCACAATTCTACCTAAAGAAAATGCAGTGCTTGCCCCATTGGTGGAACCACATTTGTCACTTTTCGCAATTTTTTTAAGGATGGAAGCTTCACACAGATGCACAGAAATACATGCTATACCCTTGCACAGTCTTTTTTTTAATAGCTCAGTGCCTGGCTAGCAAAGCCCCAGCCCTTCTGCCATGCCACAGTCGGCCTGGTCACCTTTTTACCATTATTAATTAAATCGCGCATCAGATCTTTGCATGCATCCTGATAAATTGTTAAACACGGAACATTCACCAGGGTGGGTTGCAAGAACGATCAATGGTGCTAGGCTGGTGTAATGAGATTTTAACCAATGCCCTTAACATGCTGATTAGAAAAGGGAAAGAGGCTTTTTCCTTTCTCATTCGTGTTTTTATTATTTCAGTATTTATTTGGTATCATTTATGGGAAAGTTCAAAAGTGTTAAAGTGGCGTTGGCGTCATGCTGGGTTGGAGTAAACAACTTGGGAAAATAAGTAGTTAATATAGTTTTATCTAAACAATATTCATCATAATATCCTAAACAATATCTTTAAAAAAATAATAATGAAATAATCTTTCCTCTCTGCTAAGTTCCCTCTGCGCATGTCTCCATATTTGTAGGGCATCGTGACATGCAATGTCATTGAGATGCTTCATTAATCCACACTGCATTGTCTTTGGGTACACCGACGACAGCACTAATCGCGCCGCTGCTCATTGTGAGAGGCAAGAGTACATTTTCTCGAGCAGAGCGCGTATTTAAGTAGAGTCTCGGCAGTTATTAAATATAAGTGTGGGCACCCATAACAGGTCTCTACACTTGCCCCCAATTGGACGTGCCGTTCGTTGCGTGGTGAAAATTTTCACACGAACAAAAAAATCGGACAGAACATGGCTCCTTAATGAAGAACCACGAACAAGGCCGAATGGAAACAATGGTGGATGCTTTTGGGGCAAGTGCTCCAAGTGCTGTTAGCGAGCACCTATGAAGGCCGGCACAGCACACGAGATGGACGGTGGTCAGCACCACTCCTGTCCACATTTGTCTCTTTAGTGGCGATGTTCACACACTGCACCAGGTGCTCATTTGAGGCTGAGTGGACCTAGGGGAAGTCCAGGACCGATCCAGATAATCGCCACTGGTATCGACCGTGAGTGGGAATCGAACCCAGGTCGCCGGGTTCATCGCGCAGCCTACTACCCGCTACGCCACCAATTCCCACAATCACACACACACACATAGACACACGCACACACTGTGTCTCTAAATTAACATCGACCGCCTTCGTCCAAAGCTGCTAAGGCTGGATGATGCCGGGGATCAACGCGCCAGAGTGTGCTGCCGTGTGCGCAGTTGTTGCAAACCCGCGTCACCGGCTCCAGCAGGATGATGAATGCCCCGCGATTAGGAGGCAGAGACGCTCTCTGGTAATTGCTGAAGAATAAAGCACCAGCGGCCTGTGGCCAAATCACCCGGAATGCACCCGATACCATCCGATCTCGGAAGCCGAGCAGGTCTTGAACCAGGACAGCGCTTGGATGGTCGATCGTGCACGCGCAGGTGCCACGGGCAACTGCGGGCTGGCGCTGTGTCGTCGGCAGGGGAGTGCGGGGCAGCAAAAGTCATCGTTGTTCTCTATTTCTACGCTTTCACGTCGACGCTCGCCGCTTCACAACCCCACACTGATCGGTTATTTGACCGTATCTCACTGCGAAGTGCGGTCAACGAAACCCCCGTGGTCCGTACGGCATGCAGGGAAGGCTCTCATCCAGCAGTGGATTGACAGGAGGGCTGTGGATGTGCGCTGGTGCAGGCGCAGGCCACGATAAAAAACCCCTCCAGCGTCCCCGTCAACCCTGCCCACGTGCTACTCGACCTTAGTCCGCGTCATGAAAGAGGTCACGGTAGTTTTAGACTTCGCGTGACGTCAATTACAATCGCGTGAACGCTCACTTACACGAGCGTTGACACCCCGTGTTATTTGTAAGCGAGTCAAAGGTGAAAGAGACTAAAGTGTCTCTCAGCTCGAGTGTCCTCCGAACCCACGCTCGGGTTCTGTTCACAGTGGTGGACGTTTCGCATTGCTAAATATAAAAAAAAAATCTACATTTTAAAAAATATCCTGTAAATGAATCCACGTCCATAGAAATCGTGAGCACCACCACCCCTTACTGAAATAACTTGGCAGGATCCGCATGAGAAACGGTCATGAGACTCGTTGAGGCTTTTCTGGGAAAAACAAGCTGAGTAGTAATATTAAGAACCAGATGAAGCAGTAATAATAATGTGATGGGAGCGAGTATTTCCACGGGACATGCGATGGTGTCTTGGGAGTGAGATCAATGAGATAGTTGAAGATGTAAGCTACAAGAAAAGGAACCAGGGAATGAACTCGGTGCAATCAAAAGCGCACTCGGAACATGAGTATCGAGCAATACAAAATCGCAATTTATTAAAATATATATAAAATAAAAATGAAATACGAAAAGGCAACAAACCCGCACATCACGGCCTGGAGAGGCCTTCATTCAACAATGAATCGACAAATGTGTGCGTGTCCTAATTCTGTTCCATTTAACTGCCCTGTATTGGACTGATTGCTGAGCCCTCGGCTGCAGACGAGTCAAATGTGGCATTCCATTGACCCGGGTTGCAGCAGGTTAATGCGTTGCTGCATTCACCAGGGGTGTAATCCACCAGTAGATAATCAGATTAGGAAAAATTACGTCATCATATATTTGTCAAGGAAAGCCTCGCCGAGTATCGAGACTTTGTCAGGAATGTTCTGCATCGTGATGCTTGGACAACCAAATATGAAGGAGCGATTGCTCCTTGTGAGAGGAAAACAAGAATGTCCGAAGAAGGCCCACGAGTATCAGAGGGTACAAATTTAAGTTCTGCTCCATTGGATTTAAAAAAATCCATTTATGTACTGCTCATCTTCTGGCCGCATCGCAGCCCAAGCCTACAACACCTTGTATTCACAGGCAGCGTCTCGTGCGAGCAAGTGCTAACCAGGCGACACACGGCGCATTCAGGGTGATTTGGGTCGAGACAAATCAAAACCTTCGACGGTAGTTTGACTGGCCGGAAAAGCGGAGGATCTCTGTGAGTAGCTGTCTGTCTGGGGTAGCACGAGTGCGTGTGTGCGTCGCATCACAATATAATCCACCAACACACTTCTATTCTGGGCCGTGCACATCAATGAAAATTGATATCCGCAGGGCCGTCCTATTGCAGCTAATCTGCCCGTGAATCTCCATGAGAGCGAATGGCAAAACTGCCACGGCTGTATCGGCAGAAATCACCAGAGCCTTGTACCGTGCCACCCCAAATTAATAGGTGCTCGCTAAAAGCACTTTTTGCTTGAGCAGCCTAACTGGGCTAAAAGGTCTCGGCGTGTAATATAAATGTAAATCATTTGTTGCTGCTTTAGAAGCCGTATGTAGGTCAGTGAAATAACCAAGGTTTGGTGGTGGGGTGGGGGGGAGATGCATCACTGTAAGAAGGAGGTTATTTTTAAAATTATTTTAGGGAAATATTCGTGATGTTATCTTTAAATGCCTACATTTTTCCTTTGCTATTTCCAGCAGCAGGGTAACTAACTCGCACAAAATTCCCTTAATCAGTTTCGTTACTGAAATGTCTAGGCCGGAATTGAGTCTGGCATGGCGCCGCTACAAGTTGGGGGCGCTTGGCCGTGAGTCGAAACGCCGCGAGTTAAAATTGGAGCAGACGGGACGACTCGGCCCATCGTGCTTCGTGCTCGCTCGACAGAGGCACACCGGCCCCTGCTGTGGGAATGTCGATTTGACGTCACGTGCTTGACAAGTTGAGTCTGATGAGCGACATTCAAGCTGTTGTGGACAGCGGAGCACTTTTGACTTTTGACGTTTGGACTCCGAGTCGCTCGGGGGGAGGGTCGACCGGGAACTGGAGCTGTGAGCTGGGAGGAGATTCAGACAATCTTCCTGTGAGCCGCCAACCCCATCCCCCCCGCCCTCCCCAACAACAAATCGTCTCAATTGCCTCAACTCGCCATCCACACGTCCAGTTGTCAGCGTGTTAAAAAATGCACACGCTCATGCATGCATATGTATATTTAAAGCTCCGAGATGCGGCTTGTTATGTTTAATTTATATCTTCTTGAGGAAGACACCGTTATTCTTGATGGTTTTTAAATAAAAAGGCGCACTGCATGAGAAAACCAATTTTCTTGGCAGACCAAAATTATTTCCTTATTTATTTTGAATTAGATTTATTCAATCGTGTACAATACTCTCTCTATATATACATATATGTGGCATTTAATCTGTAGTTACATGCTCAAATTTTCATTTGGTAATGCTCATCCCCTATGGCAGTCTTGAGTCAGTTGTGGAAATTCCACATTTGTATGACGAGGACCAATCCATCAATAGGGCAACCACTGCTGACCGAGTGGTTCTCAATCTAGTTCTCACTTTACTGCCCATGCGAATGATGATGGTGATGATGTATTACTGATCATGGTCATGTACGCGCACAACTATTCTGACAATCCACTGCTGGATGAAGGCCTTCCCGCACCGTGTGGCCACTGCAGGTTCATGCAGGCAAGGAGCCTAGCAGTGGGCCCTTAGAAGGACCTGACAACAATGGATGTTGCCGCACGGCCTCACAGCTCTGACGGTCACCCATCCAAGCACGACGTAGAATCTCCCGTGATTGGTTTCTGGGTGATGTGGTCATGATGATGATGATAATGACGATATAATATTCTTGGTTAGGATGAATTCATGATACTCTTTCTGGGCTTTGAACTGCTCTAAGAGCTGAACTATATTTTATCCATAACAGTCATTCATGCAGCATCCGATTGTATATAATAATGTATCAGATATAACTTTAATGGGTTTTTTAATAATACAAAATATGCACTCTTTGGACTTGCCCTGATAAATAAGAAAAGATGAGTGGGAGGAGAATAAAAACATAGCTGTCTAGGTCCTAGTTTAACACGTAGGCTTTCGCGACCAATATTATTCATAATTAAGGTATTATTAATACATCTTACACTTTTAATTCCTTATAGAGGAAACACATACTAATTAACTCATTACTAACCTATTATATAATTACTATCCTTTTGCATAAATCTGAAACTTGCAAGCGAAAAGCAGACCGCGACGTGATATTCATTGCATCAATTCGTGTGCAGTTTGTAAGGACGCTGTGACACAGACCAATTGCATGTAAAGGTTAGAATCCCTTGTTCATCACGACGTCCTTTTTACTTTGATGTCTCAACAGCGTGACGGAGATCACGTGACGTGAGGGTTCTGCCTTTGTAGTGAGGGTTATGAGTTGACGTTGAGGAGGGGGGAGGAGGCGCCTCGGCACCCCATATGGAGTGACGTCAGCTGCTAATTATTATTAATAAGGGGGTGTCCATTTGGAGGACGTCACCTCATAATGTTTATTAATGATTATTAATGAGGGGGGCTGTTCGATGTGGAGTGACGTCACCTGCTTATGATTATTAATGAGGAGGGAGGTTGCTCCATGTGGAGGACGTAACTTGTTCATGATTATTAATGAGGGGAGTTGGTCGACGTGGAGTGACGTCACGAGCGTTGCACACAGACATTCTTGGCTCATTATAGTACGTAATAATAATGAGGGGGGGGGGTGTATTCATTTTGAGGACGTCACCTGCTCATGAATATTAATGAGGGGGGCTGGTCGATGTGGAATGACGTCACGAGCGTTAAGGACAGACATCCTCCGCCTCTGATCTCTGCACCTGATTGGGTTCAGGTGATGACGTCATCCTGCTGCTGCTCTATTTAATACCGGAACAGGCGGATGGTTTCACGATTCTGGCAAATCGCCCGATGATGCTGGTTGATGTCATTACCAGCGAGACGTCACGGTGCTCACTGTAAATGTTGTGCATTTACTCTCCAACACGCCGGTGGGCTGAAGTAGTCACTAATTGGCGCTTTGTTTACGTGACAAACCCCTTACTGGTTGGCGGTGTCGGGTGGTGGAGGGTTACGAGACATTGAACCTAAAAACCTTCACGATGAATATCTACGTCCTAAATTATTTAACAACCCTCGAGGTTGGCTTGATTGGCAGAGGAGGCTTCACTGCCAGCTGCCGTGAACGTGCCCCCCCCTTCCACCTCACGCACTCGCCAGGCAAACGTTCCGAATATCGCGTTGCGAGTTCCGTTCCGGGGAAGTTGCACTTTTCAATAATCTAGATTGAAAACTAATTTATTTTAGAACTGTTTTTTTTGTGTTTCGTTTGTTGTCTTTCCCCCGTATCTCCGATTAGCATGGTTGGTTACGTACGGTGCGAAAGAAATCCAGCATCATACATACAACATACGTACAACATACACACAACATACATACAACATACATACAACATACACACAACATACATACAACATACATACAACATACACACAACATACATACAACATACACACAACATACATACAACATACATACAACATACATACAACATGCGTACATTGCACTTGGTAAAGAGTGTGACCAGTGCCTGAGATGGGGGAGCACGAACCCGTCGGGTCACAGCGGGTGAATTAGCGAGGCCGGGAATATCGATCCATGAGCCTGCGACGAGAGTGGGGATCTCAGGGAGAGCGAAGATCCCATGGGGAGAGACGATCCCATTGAGAGAGAGAATCCCATGGGGAGAGACGATCCCATTGAG
>CM025612.2:592968-611578 GCA_014621495.2 Entosphenus tridentatus | reverse complement strand
CCCATGGGGAGAGACGATCCCATTGAGAGAGAGGGGATCTCATGGGGAGAGAGAGAATCCCATTGAGAGAGGGGATTTCATGGGGAGAGAGATCCATGCTGTTACCTCCTTTTTGTGGAACCTCGTGTTACCTTACCCACTCGGGGACAGCACGCGTGTGCGTGTTTCTGTGCAGGCTTTCGTAACAGAATTTGTTTTGGGTCTCGCTTTACCGTGATTCATTTAGCGGATTGCAGGAAGAGGCTAAAATATGGTCTCACCTTTACAAAAATATGTTTTTCTGAAACTATAGGACCCTATGCCCACACTGCCATACATACTGATTGGAGATACACAATGCAAAACGTGTAATTTAACATGTGATTCGGTGCTTCTTTGGGTAACGAAAGCAATTACTTTAGCAGCAAGCCCTGTAATGTGTTAGAGTATGAAGGGGTTTTTTACTCTTGGCAGGTGGGCTGGGTGGTGTCTGAATGAATATTTAATTGAGGGACCAATATTTCCCCATTACCAAAAGCGCAGCACAGCTGACTGCAAACACGGGGGGGGGGGGGGGGCTTTGCTGTGTGGCGTGCACTTTCCCCTTCGCTTCATTTATATTTAAAAATCCATCCGGTGGCTTCATTCATTTTCGATTGCAGCAGAGCGCGTGCGTGGGACGTGCGCGCTGCCTCTCCTGAGACACGTGGCGTTCTCCCGTAAGGGGCATTGCGATTCCCCGGCCCTAGAGTTTCTTCACAGAATGAATACAACAACAACGTACTGGACACTCCCAGGTGCCATGGGTTCACTGACTGAGATGACTGACAGATGCACCAACTGTGCTCCCTCTTGTGCCAACTCGCGGCGTTTTAACTACCCGGCGCTCCGCTCGTTGTTGTGAGCGTCGCTCTTCCATCCTGTTGTTGTTGGAGGGCGACTGCCTCCAACTGTCCGGCAGTGTCCTTCACGAGCCTCCTCCACAGAGGCCGATCTTGACACCGCTGGTACCCGTTACCGTCAAGTCCACTCAGCTCCACGTCCTCCTGTACCACATCAGCTCCATCTTCTCTAACCAGTGCCGCGCCCCTTTAGCCTCCTCTATCCGGCCTTGCAGAAGCTGCAACAAATGTAAAGTTTTTGGTTTACTTTTTGTTAACGATCCAAACAACACGGCGGGATTTATTTAATGAAAGAGTTGTATGTGTTGTAATTAAAACCTAACTGGAGTTCAACGGCGGCTTGACTCGATGTGGCGAGTCGAGGGGCTGCCGTGAGCTCGCCCAACTCTCTCTCGCGGCTCTCTCTCTTGCGACTCTCTCTCGTGCGACTCTCTCTCCCGACTCTCTCTCTCTCGCGACTCTCCCTCGCGGCTCTCTCTCGTGACTCTCTGTCGTGACTCTCTCTCTCGTGACTCTCTCTCTCTCGTGACTCACTCTCGCGACTCTCTCTCTCGTGACTCTCTCTCGCGATTCTCTCTCTCGTGACTCTCTCTCGTGCGACTCTCTCTCGCGGCTCTCTCGCGACTCTCTCTCGCGACTTCTTTCTCTCTCGTGACTCTCTCTCTCGTGACTCTCTCGCGACTCTCTCGCGATTCTCTCTCGTGACTCTCTCTCTCTCTCTCGTGACTCTCTCTCGTGACTCTCTCTCGCGACTCTCTCGTGCGACTTCTCTCTCTCTCTCGTGACTCTCACTCGCGGCTCGCGACTCTCTCCCGACTCTCTCTCTCGGCTCTCTCTCGTGACTCTCTCTCGTGCGACGACGCAGTGGGCAGTGTGGAGGAGCCGTCGAGCTGTTTCGGTTTCACCCCCTCTGCTGTGGCGGGTTGCGGGAGCTAACGAAGCGGGAGATTGTTTTTTGCGGATAAAATCGCACGTGAACGTTGACAAATTGCAGCTCCACACACTGAAGCGCGCTCTCTCTCTCACTCGCCACACGCCCATTATAATAATCCAGGCATCGTGTCAGAGGTCACTCTGCAGATAACGGGAGACGAGGATCCGAGCCCTTGGCTGCTATGGGAACCCGGCGTTGCTATTGGCCGTGGCGAGAAGAGTGGGCGGACCTCGGCTCCGTGGCTCTCTCTCCGCTTTGCTTTGCTGCGAGTCCCGAAGGCGAAGCAAGCAGCCATCCCAGGGCCGTCCGAGGGTGTCCCGACCCCCTCTGCTGCGCCCTTCACACGCCGCTTGGGGGCACGTGTGTCTTCGCTGTGACGTCACGCGTGACGTGACGTGACGCGTGACATGACGCATGTCTTTGTCTTTGCTGGCGGTTCGCGTGCATGTATGTTGACCTTCTTTCGCACCGTACGTAGCCATTAATCGGAGGTGTGGGGAAGGACCACAAATTCAACCCAAAACACAGCTCTAAAGAAATTAGTTTTCAATCTATATTTAAAAGTGCATAGCTCCAGTGGCTTCCTAATACCGGAAGCAAGAGCGTTCCAGACGACCACAGGAGTGCATCTGTGACAGAGACGGTCACCGCGCGATGTGGCGACCGTCTGTGTTCGATGAATCGCCAAAATCCGCTGCGAGGATGACCGGAGTTTGCTTGATGGTCGATGCTCCTTGACCAGATCAGCTACGAACCTGGCGACACGAGTTCGATTCTTGCTCACGACCAACATCGGTGACGATTATCTCAACTGGCCTTGGGCCTCCCTGAGGTCGACTCAGCCTTAAATGAGTACAGTACCTAGTGCGATGTGGAAAAATTAGCATTGGGAAGACAAAGACGGACGGGCATGGTGTTGGCCACTCACCATTCCGGCCTTAATAGGTGCTTGCTAACATTACTTACCCCTACAGTCTGGTAAGGCTATAAGGTCTTCGTCATGACTTGGTGGTGCGTGCTTGTGCGGTGCCTTGAGCGCACGTGGTTTGGCTGGCAAAGCGAGAGCCCAGTGCAGGGTTCACACCACGGCCATACGTTATCAGGATTGTAGATGCGAGTCACCACCATCACCGTGGGCTTCGGTGGTTTGATGAGGACACCTGGAGCCCACCGAAGAAACGTCGACTTCGAATCCACGCAAAGTGTCACCTCCCTCATGGCGGCGCCGCCTTCGCTCGGCGCCCGAACCTCCGCGCTTTCATCTTCTCTCCGAGACCGGCGAGAAGATGAAACACATTTTGAGATTCTCAAAGTGAAAAATTACGAGTGACGCTAGGAGTGATAGCTTACAATTTCATATACTCAAGCAACGACTGTGCACGATCGATATTGAACAAGCAACTGCTGTACCCGTGGCTCCACGACGGGTAGGGGAGTCGAGTCGAGAATGTAACGCCAGGAAAAAAGAGAAAGGGAATTGGAGAGGGAACAGTGGGAATGAGAGGAAAATAATGGAACAACGGGAGCTTACCTAGAAACGACTGACGGAGTCTTCATAATCTTTATCGAGGTCCTACCAAGTGTGTTGTTTTTCTTCAGTTGGGTGTGATGCTGCTGTTACTTAACGTAATCCCAACTGAGTAATTTTTCAGCATCGGAACATTTGGCTGATAGCGGTTACACTGAGTGTGGTGTTCTTAGCCACGGGAGAAGAGTGGAGAACTGAGAGGAAACCCATGCAGGACAGGCAGAAATGTACGAACGCCACACAGACATATCTATATGGGGCCTTGTTTGCCAGTATCAAAGTCTGAAAAATAAGAATAAGTTTTACCTATAGCTGCTCAACCCGAGCTATAAATGCTCCGATACTTGCATTGTATGATCACTTTTTGGCTCTTGGCCTTCTCTGGTTTGACACTGGTGAGAGAGAGGAGGCCATCAATGTCTCTATTGTACGAGACAATGCATATTTTTTAAGAGCATGTTTGTCGGCATATTTTGCCACAAGTACGTGTGGTTAATGCAGACTTGCTGCCTTGCAAAAGGTTTCTATTTGGTGTTTGAACATCTTCACACCTCCACACAGAAAGTTGCCCGAGTCGGGAATTGAACGTAGGCCCTACCCAGTAAACATGGAACTCTGGTCCAACGTTGGCCCAACGCCGGTTCCAGCTGTCCATGTTTAGTGGACTCTCGCTGGGAGGCACCACCGTGCCACCGCTGGAGAGATGTCCTCACAGCGATGCCCTCTGATTGCGGGCAGAGAACCCCCAGCGCTGAAGGTGTGCGTGGCATCGGAGGCCCCAGCGACTCGCGGCCTCCGAGCCGAACTCTCTCTCTCGCCCGCTCTCTCCTCCTCGGCTTCCCGCTACCGCTCCCCGCACACCAAATAATTCATGTTTCATTTCTTCCTTGCGGGTGAGCGATCGCCGGTCGCCGTGTTTATATTTTGCTTTGCTCCTGAGGTGCTGTAATTTAAAACCGTGCGCCGTGCGATGTGGAAGACGTTAGCACGACAGGGCAAAAAAGGAAAGTATCATAAAAAAATATATTGTTCTGTTTATGCAAGTGTGCGTGCAAGTGTGTATTTAAGCTTATTTTCATAATGTCACATTATCTCGAATGTCCAATGAATGTAATGTTTTGTTAATGGTTCCAACTGCAATGCTCATTACTTGCTTATAAATTGCACATCTGTCAGTGTCATTAATGCATTAAAACTAAATAAGGAAGCCGATTTCTGCTCCTTTCCACCGTGAGCCAAGACGCGAACGCGTGCACATTCCACCACCCTCGTGTGTGCACGCAGGCGGACGAGCCGCAAGGCTTCTGGTGAAACTCCGCTCGCTACGGCTGTAGCTTTAGTCGCTGTTTTCTTATCCTTGCAAATCTCTTTTTTGCAACCCTTTTGTGCAAGAGAACCGCCCACAGAAGTGGATATCACAGAGCTACTTCTGAGATCCCTTTTCGAGTAGCCTCTGGTCCAGACAGTATGGGGCAGAACTGTCCCACCCACTCTGCCACCGGGAGTAATGTTTGCACGTTGACGGCCAAAACGGTGGTGGATCCATTCTTAGAGCTGGAATTCGGCCAAATTTAAGAGCAGAACCAAATTTAATGCGATGGAGGGGGTGGGGTGCAGTCATTGGCGACCGGAGTGAGAATGTTACACCACCACACTACACAGCAATTGGTGGAACAATCTCTAATGTATTGCTTATTTAACTACATGGGAGTATAATAGGCTTAATACAGGAATAGTTAAAGTTGACTGAAAGTGGGCGTCATAGAAAAGAGTTTGGGGTGTATGTGTGTATTGAATGTGTTTGAGAGGTGGTGTGAGTGTGTGTGAGGTACAGCTGGTGCATCTACCAGTTATCTCAGTCAGCCAACCCATGGCACCTGCTGGATCTCTCCAGTGACCTCCTCCTGTCAGCGAACCTGCGACACTTCACGTGGCCTCAAAGTGCACCTAGCCTGGCACAGGCGCCGTGGTGACACCACCGTCACTTCGTGGCGGGTCTTGGTTTGTGTGTCTCCCGGCAGTGAGCGTGGTGGTAACCACTCACCCCCTTTGTGTTCCGTGTCATCCTTCATAGGTGCTCACTCATAGGGCTCGCCCCTACGGTCTGTCAAAGGCTATACCGGTGATCTTTGTACGTGTGTGTATGTGTGTGTATGTGTGTACGTGTGTGCACGTGTGTGTCTTGCATTGCCTAAGGGGTTGGTAACCCTTCCACAGTCATTGAGTATCCAGTTGACGACAGCAGTAAAGGTCACCGGAGCGTGCCACCCGGGTGGGAAGCGGCCACCTGAGTCACTCGACGCACAACAGCGGCACGCGTCGTCCCCGTGTGGACTGCGACATCACCAGGCTGCGAGGGAGGGCGAACGCCTTCATCCAGCAGTGGATAGATAATTGGCCGATGATGACAACTCAGCAGGCTTTGGATACTTTGGGCAGCCTAAGAGTGTGTGGTGTCACCTTTACCACGTGGTGGTCGTCGTTGACGTGCGTGTCCCCTCCTCTATCAGCTTGGCCTCAACAGGAGCTTGCTAACAGCTCACGCTAAATGGTCGCATCATCATCATTATCGTCGTTGCTAATAACGGGGCAATTCCATTCTCACAATGAGGATGCGCATAATAAATCACGCGTTGTAAGAACCGATGGTGTTCGTGCCGCACGCGCTGCGCGTAATTAACTCGCGGCGTGATCCCTGCAGCCGCGAGAGGCCCTGCAATGAGGGGTGACGTGGGCTGGTGGGGGAGTCGGTGTGCTCGCCTCCGGCACGCCCGACAGTTCTCTCTTTGATGAACGCTATTCGCGAATGCACCACAGCATCGTGAGAGGTGGCCGTGGCTTGGAGAGGCCTTCATCCAGCAGTGGATTGACCACGGCCGGCGGTGACGATGAATGACGAGCGATGCGTTTGTGCTTGTTGAGCGTGGTCGTGCTGACGTCCGGTGCCGTGTCTCGTTCCAGGTTGCCTGTTCCAAGACGGCCTCTGCAGACGCGACGAGGCTTGCGTGGACGGTGAGTGGCTTCCCCTCGTCCCGTAGGCTGCTGGGCTCGGGGGATCAGGGGGGACGGGGCCGGGTGGGGGGCGATGTTCATTGAACGCATGCAGGGGAGATCGTGTCGAGATCACGGGGGGTAGGGGGTGGGGGGCTGGGGAGGACGCGCGCGCTTGCCCGCACGTGGCCGCTCTGATCACAGCCGCTGGCTTTGGGTCGCACCTCGGGGGGTAATTTCACACTGGCCTGACCTTCTGCAGAATTGAATAGGACCACCGACGATGCCTGGATTATCATTGAATGAAATGAGAATGCTAATGCTGCTCGAGTGTGAAGCGGGCTTACATTTTTCAATGAATATTTTCGGGGTCACTTGTCGACTGGAGTCGGTTAGGGTGGCGCATGGCCCGTAGCAACAGCCGTAGCCACAGGTGTCGTGGATGTGGTGTGCCGGGATGCAGACATTATCTCGGTCACCGAACCAGACAGACCTGGCGGAAATTAAGTCCAAGAAGAGAAATGCGAATGCAGCCGCGTCCCTGTTGTTGTACATTCTGCCAAACGTGGCTGCAAGAGAACGAGTTGTGGCCGGTGCCAAAGGTGGTGAAGCACATTCGTGCACAAGCAGTGAATCACCACCACGATCACCAGCTTCCATTCGTGGTGGTGATTATTATCCTAACAACCTTCATTTCATTAAATAATTGCACAATCTCATATCGTCATTCTAAATGTCAATTCCGGACGACACGTCACGTGCTTTCATCTGCAGCGAGCGGTCATTTCCGTTTCGACTTTCGTGGAGCTGCGGTCCGAGCAGCGAGCCTCGGTCCGAAGGTCGCGGCCAGAGGTCGACCCTCCCCCCCCTCGCTCTCTCTCTCCACGACGGATAGAACCGAGCCGGCGTTCACTTTGCGGAAAATCTGTCCCGTTCGAGAGACTTTCTCGCTTCCATAAGAACGTGGAAGCTTCCGCCGCTGTCTCCGGGGCCGCCGCGAAGGGGACGAACACCGTCCCCGTCGGGGCGTGTTCACCGAGCGAGGCTGTGGCGAGCCCCCCCCCCCCCCCCCCCCATCCCCCTTCCCCCGCTTGCCCCGTCGATGCGGCCGCGACTCTTGTGACCACTGGGGTCGATGTCGTCGCTCCGCCCCGAGCTCCCGGGTGAGTCACGGCGCAGCTGAGTGGATTTCCCTGCCGCTATGGGGACGACGATCCCCGCCGTGGCAAGCGATGAATCCAATTGCCGCCGGCGCCGTCATCGTCGTCCGTGGACTCGTGGGCAGCGCCGATAGCCACCGGGGTCTCGGTGGTGGCCACCGGGGTCTCGGTGGTGGCCACCGGGGTCTCGGTGGTGGCCACCGGAGTCTCGCGATGCGTGGCGATTGTTTTTTGCCTCCGGGTAATTTTTTGGTTGTTGTTTGGTTGTTGTTTGGTTGTTGTTTGGTTGATGTTTGGTTGTTGACAGTCATCATAGCGGGCTGTCTCGGTTCCTCTGCAGCTGGTGCGGGACGCATCGGCGCTTTAAGGCTGCTGGCGAATCGTCGTTTAAAGCTCAGCGAGGGCTTAACATGATTTGTGGCGAATGGTTTGTTGCACGTGCATTTGCTTGTTGGTTTGATTTGTTTTGAACGATGAAACCCAAAGTGACTCGATTGCTTCTGGGTTGTTTCCCAGTATCGAGGCAGTGAATATTGGCATCTGGTCACATTCAACTCGTCTGGTCAAAGAAAGTTCGCTTTTTTTTACTTTTAGGTCATCAAACAAGCTCAAAATCAAATAAATACAGCATTCGTTTTCTTTCTAGAAGTTTTGGCTTTGTGGAAAATCGCACAGCCACCGTTAACTCGGGCAGCTGATATTTGAAGTGCACACGCGCACAGCGACGCTGTAAGACAAAGATCCCCCGTATAGCCTTAACAGACGTTTTGGAAAGTGCTGTTTGCGAGCACCTATGAAGGCCGGGACAGCACAAGATGGGGTGGAAATCCAACACCACGCCCAGTGCTGATATCTTACACACCGCACCAGGTGCTCATTTAAGGCTGAGTCGACTTAGGGAACGAGTTCAAATATTCGGTACTGTTTTTGGTCGTGAGCGGGAATCAAATTCAGATCGCCGGGTCCGTAGCGCAGTGCGTAGACCTCTGTACCACCGCTCCCCACGCATCGCACGAAGCCAAAGACACACACCCCCACACACACACCCGCACACACCCTCGCACACACCCCCACACAGACCCCCACACACCCCCACACACACACCCCCACACACACCCCCACCCACACCCCCCACACACACCCCCACCCACACCCCCACACACACCCCCACACAGACCCCCACACACCCCCCCACACACACCCCCACACACACCCCCATCCACACCCCCCACACACACCCCCACCCACACCCCCACACACACCCCCCCACACACACCCCCACACACAACCCCACACACATCCCCACCCACACCCCACACACCCCCCCACACACACCGTCCACACACACCCCCACACGCGCGTGCCGTGCGTGCGATGCGTTACGCGACGCACGAGGAAGTTCCGCTCGTCAGCTCTCGCTTCCGCAGCATCCGTGCCTCTCTGCGGGTGCCACATCCGGCAAGCCCGCGGCTGAGTGTCCGTATCCCGGCGTGAACCAGCAGGCGGTTGAGTGGGTGGCTGGAGCGGGGGGGGACTGGGGGAGGAGGAAGTGGTGGGAGCGAGGAGATTGCGAGAGGCTTCGGAAGGCTCGGGGGCAGGAGGAAGGGGTGGGGGGTAATTTGCAATTCCTCCGAAGAGCAGCAGCTGAGGTTGTTGGCTGTCTGTACACAGCACGAGTATAGCCAGTCAGCGGTGGGCGTGGGGACTGTGGGGTGCGTGAGCCGGGGGGGGGGGGCGGGGTGGGAGGGGAGAGAGAGGGGGGGAGAATCTGTCGCCCGCAGTAACATTTACGGAATCCACTTGGAGGATTCGATTGCAATATGGGAGTGGTAAGCGGATTAGGCGAGGAGTGGTGTATTAGATTGCTCGTTATGGAAGGGTGTTCTCCGCAATTAAAATAATCCAATTTTGAAATGGAAGCCAATATTGAGTTTCTATTTCGTTGCGTTTTATTTTTATTTATAGAAGCGAGTTTCTGCACTGCACTACATGCGCAGCGTCTATTCATCGCCTCCCATGCACAAGCTGACGTGTGAATGCGTCTTGTTGTTACTGTTATTATTATTTCTGATATTCCAGATTTTCTTCCAGATGTTGATTGGAAGTAAAACAAAATCTACTCTTTGTTTCCGCTACAACTAATGCGTATTTATATATAGCCCTTTGCTGTCTAAATCGAAGTGTATGTGCGTTTGTGCATACTTCATGATGTGGGTCAGTGTAGGTTGCTGAAGGTCAGGGGCGGTGTGACCCACGGTCAGTTCCACACTCGCCACTGATGTTAGTCGTGGCTGTGAATTCAATCTGAGTTCACCGGGTTCATAGCACAAAGCACGACACCACCTTCAACCCCACGCACCGCAACACCAACTATTAATAACCTTTATGAAATAGTAAAATAACAACGAAGAACATATTCCATTCGCACGGACAGAAAAGGCCATAAAAACATTATATACTCTAGGGGCCAGATGCACATCTTGAACGAAAAAGATGACAGCACAACGGCGGAGGAGGAGGAGGAGGAAGGCCCCTGGGGCTGCGAGGCTGAGATGGGCGCCGCGGCGTGCGCGGCTTTGACCCGGCGCTACGCAGGCAAGGGTTGGTGGAGCACGTCGAGATTCGGGGGGAAAAAAACCCGCAGCTCATGCACTGCGAGGTGGTCGGGTAATGGCTTCCCACCATTGTAGTGATTTTGAACTGGATACAATCTCGGTGTGATCCGTCCCATCGTTGGGAATGATGGAGACTGGGGCGTTTACACGAAACGTTGGATACAATGGGAACATTCACCAGCAATGAATCGGGCCCTCGATCTCCAACTCCGAGTGATAAAAGTAGTAAGATCGGTAATAAATCCTTTGCGTCAGATGACAGCCGCATACCTCACGCGCGCGCTAGCCGCGAGGCAAGGGTGCAGCCCCGCGCCCGCGTGCCCACATCACTGCCAGCTGAAGAACCTCCACGAGAGCTCCCACGGGAGGGTAATTCGGCCTCCTCTTCCATCCTGGCCACACGTCGTGAAAGAGGCGGGGAGCGAGTTCCCACATTTGACTCCACCGCCACACGCGGTGGAGCCATTTAACAGCGTCGGCTCGAGGGACGCGGCGTGCGCGTTTCTGCTGCCGCGCCGGGAGGTCGAGCTGAACCGGCGACTCTGGACCCCCACGCCCAGTGCGCTTCTGAACGTGACCCCCACGGCAGCGCCCCCCCCCCCCCTCCGTTGTTCAGGGGCGTCACGTGGTGTTCTCCCACTCGTGTGAAATTGTCCCTCTGCCAACGAGGAGGAGGAGGGGGGAAGAACGAACGCGTACGAGACGCGCCACTTGGTGTTGGTTCCCTGCTGGAGTCGGGGGCGGTCGCGCGGCCCTCTCCGTGGGGCTGCTCAGCGTCGCGAGGGCCACTCGGGATCGCTGTCAGTCGGCGAGTTGTGTTCATGCTCCAGCGGCTTCGCTCGGGGTACTCCGCGTGAGCGCACACGATTACGACTTGGGTCGCGTACACAGCAAGACAAAGCCCCCCGTGTAGGACACACGTGCTGTTGGGGCAAGTGCTGCTCGCGAGCACAGATGAAGGCCGACACGGCGCACGAGGGGTGGGTGGCGGGCAGCACGTTCGGTCGCCTCTGTTGCCCCTGGTGGTGATGTCGGCATGAATGTTAAACTTCTCTCGCAGCCAACCGTGCTAATCAGTGCGGGGAAGGGAAAACCTAAACACAAAAATAAGTTATGAAGAAAAGCGTTTAAAAGTGCATATCATGTTTACAGTTTTCACCAGGGACTCGTTTAAGGCTGAGTCGACCTAGGGGCGGCCCAACGTTGACCGTGAGCAGGCATCGAATTAGGGTCGCTGGGTTCGCTAACCACGATGCAGGAAGATCGCTCCCCGCCGAATGGAACCCCGCATGATTCTTGCGCACCATTGAATGGTAGCGTCGCGGCTGGCGCACTGCGATTTTTATTGATAAATCGATGCGTCGCTACATCCCTATGGCATGTCTCTCTCATCGCTGAAAACCATCAGATTTCGAACGCTCGTCATCTGTCCGTACATCCACCATACAAACAACGCGTAGCCTCGCAGACCGTTGGGGGCCAGTGTTGTTCGTGAGCACCGATTCAGGCGAGAATGAGATTGGGTGGTGAGCACCACACCTGGAATACTTTGAGTCCCTGCTCGTGATGTCCGCACAGTGCATGAGATACTCGTTGAAGGATTGGGTTGACCTTGGACCGGTTCAGATGCTGTACAATATTCACTACGAATCTCATCCGTGGCCGGGAATTGAACTCAGGTCGCTGGAATCGTTATGCATTTCCATCCACGTGTATTATGCTCCCATGTGTGTGTGTATCTACACACACTCTCTCTCCCACATACATGAATAACATGCATTAGGCATACATGTCCACACACACACACACGCAGATACATACAGACGCACACACAGCCCATGTATCAATGACACAGGGAAGCGAGGGAAGAGAGGCGAGGGATGGAGAGCGCCTCTAAGTGCCTGCTGCCTCTCGGTCCTGCCGGCTTGCCTCTGCGAGTGTGCTGTTGCTATGGCAACAATGGGCCTGGCAACCGGTGACATCAGCAAGCGGCGTTGCTATGGCGCCAAGTGGAGCAGGTAGTGAGGATGGTGTGTGTGTGTGTGGCGGCCTGGGTACACGGTGTTCCACGCTGATTGCCCCTGGCTTTCCCCACGCAGGGAGGGGTGGTGTTGGGGGCACAGCTGCATTGTAATGACGATTAATCTCGATTATGATCGTGCTCTTTCGGTGCGTGTACGGCTTTGAAGCGACTGAATTGGACCTCGTATCCCAGTGCCGCTGCTGCTGTTGTTGATGAAGAGACAATTCAACGCGTTTATGATTTAGCAAAGTGTCCGTAGGGGACCGTATCTCCCAGTGCTGTTTATGATGATACGATTACATGTATTTATGACTTGTAAAGTAACTGAATGGGAACATTTTTATTGTGATTGAGTTTACCCGGGAAAGTTTTCACTGAATCGCATGCCTCTTTTTCAGGAAGGTCCTACCACGTATGCAGTGATTCTTTGTCAAATTTGGACCATGATCCTGGCAGATGATGTCCTGCTCTTGAAAATTAATCCGTGGGATTTTTAAGGCAGAGGACGGCGTAGTATTGTCGTGGTTAATACCACGGCAGTATTAATCAGGACGGCCACTACATTGTATGCGTGAACCTCTGCACCAGCGGTGATCGTGCTACCGCTAGGGAGGGGCATGTGACCGCCCTGCACAGCCGGTGATGGTGGTGGTGAAAGGTACACGAGGCAATGCATTTATGACTTGGAAAGCACGTAAAGCGTCTGAATGCGACGTTATCGCCAGACCATGCTACTATTAATGATGATGATAATGGTTACACCGTAATAGAATACGATGTGTATTTATACACCATCTAAATGTGACTGCATCTCAAGATGCTGTCCATAAAATGGGGGCATAATTATTGTATAAAGAGACGCAATTTAGTCACATACAGAGGGCACACAAGTAAGGTCTCGGGCCTAGACTCCAACCAGGGTACGGGACAGTTTTGGGTCACGGAGACCAATCCATTGCCTCGCTTACGGCTTCATTCATTGATGAAAAAAACCGATAACGAATTGTCATCGACCACTTTTTGTGTGGTCGTTAACTCCTGCCCCCCCCCCCACCCCCAACGGTGGGAAACCCCTACAAGCCACGCCGAGCGTGACTCGCCAAGCCCCGCTGATCACCTCCCGTCCAGCGGCACACATGGGAACAGAGGAGACGACTTCTTATCTGCCAATTCGTTTTTCGCGTGTTCCAATATTTATTCGAGTAATCTAACCGTCAATCGAAAGAGCAATCGACGCCTTGCATAAGCAGATGAACACACCACCCCCCACGTGTAGGACAACCCGTGCTACGTGACGTGCTCGGGCCGCTCCGCTCGGTGTCGGTGCGTCCTGACCCCAAAGAGGTCACCGGTCGAGGCAGCGCATCCGTGGCTCACAGTGTGCCCGCTTGCCAAGCCACTCTGGAAATAACGTTCGGAGCCGAATGTTTCCGAGCGAAATTAAGTGTGTGTGTGCGCGTGTGTGCACTACGAACCTGGCGACCCGGGTTCGATTCCCGCTCACGGCAAACACCAGTGACGATTATCTGAACCTGTCCTGGGCCTCCCCTAGGTCGACTCAGCCTCAAATGAGTACCTGGTGCGGTGTGTAAGCATCGCCACTAGGGAGACAAAGGCGGTCGGGCGTGGTGCTGGCCACCCACCCCCTCGTGTACCGTTCCGGCCTTCATAGGTGCTCGCTAACAGCACTTGCCCCTACAGTCTGTTAAGGCTATATGGGGGATCTTTATCTTTGTGTGCGCGTGTGTGTGTGTGCACGTGTGTGTGTGTGCGCGTGTGTGTGCGCGCGTGTGTGTGTGTGCGCGCGTGTGTGTGCGCGTGCGTGTGTGTGGGCGTGTGTGTGCGCGTGCGTGTGTGTGCGCGTGTGTGTGCGCGTGTGTGTGTGTGCGCGTGTGTGTGTGTGTACGCTTGTGTGTGTGTGCGCGTGTGTGTGTGCGCGCGTGTGTGTGTGCGTGTGTGTGTGTGCGCGTGTGTGCGCGTGTTTGCTGCAGCGGCGATGTAGTTTCGGGACGGCGCCTAATGAGCCGCTTGCACGGATCACCGCGACTGGTGGTGGCCACTCGCTCGCTGGTTCAGAACTTGGTAGTCGGGTTGTTGACGTCTTTACACATCGGCCTCCGCCAGGTGTTTTTTGTTTAAACGTAGACAGGCCAGAGTGTGCGTAATACAGAGTTGGAGGCTGCACTTAACACTATGGGGCCCTGTTAGGAATTGCATAAAACAATATTTCCTGATGCCTAGTTTTTAAATGGGCATATGACGTCACCTAATAGTGACTATTGAGTAAAAGACTCACCTTTAATGAATGAAAAATGCATTTGTGAAAAAAAACTCATTTGTATTAAAAGTAACATTATTATTAAATGTGTTTGGCACATTGCATTATGGATAATTTATGGTATGTGATTGAGGCAAGGCCCATTGTCGAATTAGTGACCGCACAAAAACACACATCCCGAACTTTGATGTTCACATAACCCGGCACATTCCTGGCCTGAGCTTTAGCGACAAACAAATGCACACTCCGAGCAGGGCATATGCACGGTGTTCCCCAAATGTGGCTCAAGAGGCCTTGTGAAGTGGACTCAGAAGTAGTTCTGTGACGTCAAATTCTGGGGCCATGCTCTGACACAGGGTGATGGGTGCACTGCTATCTGCAGAATGGCATTATTGCTTTTTTGTGTCGTGTCATGATGTGTCGATAGCACAATTGAAACATTAATCGAGGGAAATAAAGAAACAAAGATATCTTGAAACATATTTAACAATGAAAACGTGTGCTCATCTACTCCAGCAGTCGGTGGAGAACAGACGCCCCGGGTCTCTGTGGATCCATATTTGTCACACGGGGTGGTTTGCTGAGGATTCATGTTTGAACCACACATAAACATCTCAGAATAATGCAGCAGCAGCAGCCGTTTTTTAATAGCAAAGTCAAATACCCTGCATTTCAATCCCCCCTGTGTTTTATCATTTCCATTATACATTACTTACTTTATATATATTCCCTTGTCTATGTGGAGAGATTTCTCGTTGTCATATTTTAAGACGAGAGTTGCAAAGGTGTCCTTTTGGAGAATGCACGTTTGCTCCAGAGCCCGTTCTTTATCCACGAGAACGAACACACAAACGAACAAACAGGGAGCCAGCGCCGCTCGACTTCCAGTTGGAAGCCCACGCGTTCAAAATCCCGGTGAGCGATCAAATCGGCTCGTCACGGCTGATTCTAGTTTGATCATCATTCGCGGGCCACTTTGCCGAACGACCGCCTCCATTGTGCTGTTGAGAGACTGGCCTGCATTTAAAATAATAAGGCAGCCCGTGGCACATCTTGAAATACATTTAACAAGGGCCTTTCATTTTCAGAAAATCTACAAATTTTTTTTATATATCAGTTCAGCTGCTGAAGAAGCTTCGAATTGTAACGATTGAACGGCTCATTCTAATTTGTAACGGCTTTCATTTGTCGCGTACAGTGTATGTATGTATGTTGAACTTCTTTCGCACCGTGCGTAGCCAACCGTGCTCATTGGAGATGCGGGGTAAGGGGTGCTTTGAGTGCTGTGTCGGGTGCTGCCCATGGGGTTCGTGGGAGCGCGTGGTCTCCAGCTTCGAGACAGAGTCGCCGAGCATACACAATCGCTAACGCACGGGGAGTAGGGGGGTGCCACCTGTCCTGATTCCCCAGGGATCGTCCTCTGGTCGGGGAAGCCGTCCTGGAAAATCTGCGAATATTCCTGGGACGTTTAAAAGCCCCATTTTTTTCTGTCAGTTACGCTAATAATAGAACAGTCAAGGCAATCTGTTTAGATGCAGTTCTCATCAGGCCCCACGGTGTTATCAAGTGCAGTCTCCAACTCTTATTGTCCACTCGGTCTCTCCGGCCTTTCAATGCATGTGAAATGAAGAAGGGCCGTTTCCTGAAACGTCACCTATTTTATGTTTTCCTTTTAAGGCAGTGTTATTTACAAATATCTGAAGTTTTTGTTATTATACTATGGTTGGACTATCCATGCCAAAGCAATGTGGAATGTCTACCACTGGCCTTCCAATGGAGATGCGCACAGCCCCACACGTTTATGATCATGGAAACGCGTGACCTTGACTTTGACTCATACGACCTCGTTCATTTATTGGTCATTAAAGCGGCTGCCACTCACTCCCTCCAAGGTCTTTAAAAATGATTCTATTGTGCGTTCCACTTTGTTAACCTCGAACCTTAGGCTTAATAACATTCAATACATTCAATGAAAAAATAAATAACTGCAAAGGTCACTTAATTCCAATGTAACATAACAGGAGGTCACTTGAATACAAACCAAGGGTCCACCCGGCGGTCGTTTGAAGCCATTGGTGGAACGCAGATCGGCGTAGATGTCTGAGTGGCTCGCGCGCGTTACCCGCCAGCTTGCATTCAAGCACAGCCCCATCATGGCAAAGCCCTCCCAGGGCCAGCCTCTGCAGTCGGAGCGCAGCGTTATCACGAGCAGAGCAGGTGGCCAACCGACTCGATCGGTGAACCCGCGCAATTCAATTTAAGCAATTAACGCCCAGGAACGAGCGAGCGCGATGAGAGCAGCAGCAGCAGCAGCAGGGCAGGTGGTCGACTGACCCTCGCAGTGACCCCGCGCCCCCGGGCACATCACTCTGCTGCCTGCTCCTTGCGCTCTCCGGGTTTTGGACATCACTGTTCTAAATAATGATAATTGTTTTGTTTTTATCAAAAAGAGTCCAGCCCCCCTTTCCCAAAAAAAGCAGTTTGGTTTTCCTCCCCTGCCCCCGCCCCCCAAGAACATGTTAGTTTACCGCCTATGGAATTGAGTGGCGTACAACCCGTTGACTCGCTATGCGGATTTTCAGCTGAGATGTTTAAAAACATCTCAGTCATGGCTCATGGGAAATGGGTCCCACTCTGTGGAAAGTCAACGGTGCCTCTCCCATGGAACGACTCATCCCAGCCGTGGGAATGTAGAATTTTCAATACGGTCTCGGGATTCTTAATGAAGCTGCCCCACACAGCATTCGAGTCCACTAAGCCTGCTTTATAAAACGAATCGGTAATGTGCCTGGGCGTTTTGGTTGAGACACGGGGCAAGCATCGCTGAGATCCTGGGTTTGAATCCAGGTTTGAGCCACACTTCAATAAACTAGGCTGTCATGTACAGTGAGTTGATGGTCTCAATCTATCTTAATCACGAATTAGTGCTTTAACAAACGCATTGAATTGTGTTTTTAACTAAAATTGACAAAATTATAGCTCTGAAATAAAATTTTCAATCCCACTGCCATGAAATATGTTGCACAGCACGTACACATTGCAGGCTGCAAGTGTGGATACAAGTGATCTCGGCTGTATTTCTCTGACATCTGCATCAGCGGCCCATTCTTTAACACACTCATCAATAACACTGTGGCCTTAAAAAGGAAATATATATAATGGGCAATGGCCCTTCTTCACTGCGTGTTTATTATAAAAAAGGACAGTTTCCAGGAATGTAACCGATCATTACTTTAAGGTCACAGTGTTATTGATGAGTTGTGAGTTTGTGTGTTGTTATTTGTGCGCCACTACCAATGGTGCATCGCCAATCGAAGCGTTCTTTTAGCAATGGGCGAGATCCACTGCTGGTCTGTAAGAGTTCCGCATGGACACGTCTTCGTTCCACACTACAATATTGATGGCACAATTGGAATACAATATATCGTTTAGATAGCCTCAAGACAGCAGGGCCAGATTTTTTTTACGAAATGTACCGACCCATCATCCATGGAATTGAGGGCAAGACTCCTCTGACTTGTCGAAGGTGCATTGTGGCCTGCTGCCTTGGCGTTTATATTGAGTGCTGTGTGGGGGAGTGTGTGTGTGTGAGAAAGAGGTGAGAGTGTGTGTTTATGTTGGGGTGGTGTATGGGTGAGACAAAGGCAGCTTGGGAGGGGGTGGTGGCGCCTTGGTTGGGGTGCTGCGCTGCGAACCCGGCGACGTGAGTTCGATTCCCAGTCACGACCAATTACGGTGGCGAATATTTGAAGCGGTTCCTGGACCTCCCCCGGTCGAGTCAGCCTCAGTGGCACTCATCTCGGCAGACAAAGGCGGCCGGGCGTGGTGCTGCCCACCCCCACCCCCTCGTGTACCCGCTAAGGGGCCGTCCATAAATGACGTCACGCACCTAGGGGGGGTCAGACCTTTGTGACGATGTGTGACGAGGGGGGGGGGGTCAGACATTTGTGACGATGTGTGACGAGGGGGGGGTGTTTGAGAAATGTGACGTCACGTCCACATGCGCAACTTTACATAAATATAGACAACACGTTCTACTTAATTAAAGACTTTTTAATAAATGTTTTCTCCTACAACATCAGAGTGCAGCGCCACATTAAATACGCACTACAATGACAATAGCTTAAAGCGATTTGAAGCATGGTTTTTTTTTGGGGGGGCAGAGCTTTGTGACGTCATATTTGAGGGGGGGTCTGACTT
>CM025612.2:571824-592868 GCA_014621495.2 Entosphenus tridentatus | reverse complement strand
TGGGGGGGGGGGGTAAAAAATCGTCCAAAATCGCGTGACGTCATTTATGGACGGCCCGCTAAACAGCACTTGCCCTAACAGCCCGTAGAATGCTATAGGAGGGATATTTGTGTGGACTGCGTGTCTCTTGTCTCCCGGTGGCGGGTGTGTGCGTGCGTGTGTCGCTGTTAGGCGATGTGGGAGTAATCGAGGTGAAACGGGGAGCGTGGGGACGCAGGTCGGCGTTTGTGCTCCGATTGTGTCGGCTCTGATGCTGATAAAGCGACACGGTTATTTATTTCCGGCTGAATAGGGCGCGTGTCCCACACTAACCTTAGCCTCATCCCTCAAATATGTCCAAAATACATTCTCACAGAAATTTGAAAATCTGCTCGTACATTTCCATCTCGCAGCCGGATTGCGATAAGTGTGGGTGGCATGACCCAATTACGTGCAATAATCAAACACGGCTTTGTTGTGTTTGTTGTTGTTGTAACAACATCGCACACAGACGTTCGCCTCAGCTGTGCAGCCCGGCGTGGGGAACGTTTGGCTGCCGTGCGCCCATTCTCGTCCGAACGAGATCGCGTCACGATCCCGAAACACGGAAATTGCCGTCGCCCAAGGAGGACCAAAAAAAACCACCTCGCCACAGTCACACGAATCACGGCCAAATCGCTCTGCCTCCCCACCTGCCCCCCTACACGCGAGGTCACGTGACCGCATTAGCCAATGACTCGCCCGTTGCCGTGGTGACAAACAGCTCCCTCCGCGTGCTGCCATGGCAACGGCCGTGCCATTGGCTCCAGGCAAGGAGGAGGAGGCGGGGCTGTAATTTGAAATTGTTGACATTTTTAATTACCACGGGGGCAGTGGCTGCCTGAGCGGTAGACCACTCACACAGAGACACAGACTCACACAGAGACCCACAGAGACCCACAGACTCACACAGAGACCCACAGACTCACACAGAGACCCATAGACTCACGCAGAGACCCACAAACTCACACAGAGACCCATAGACTCACAGAGACCCACAGACTCATAACAGAGACCCACAGACTCATAACAGAGACCCACAGACTCACACAGAGACCCATACATGACCCACAGAGTCACACAGAGACCCACAGACTCAAAAAAGAGATCCATACACAACCCACAGAGTCACACAGAGACCCACAGTCACACAGAGACCCACAGACTCACAAAGAGACACAGAGACTCAGACTCACACAGAGACCCATACATGACCCACAGACTCACACATGACCCACATATTCACAGAGACCCACAGACTCACATAGAGACCCACAGACTCACACAGAGACCCACAGATTCACACAGAGAACCCATAGACTCACACAGATCCATAGATACAATGTGTTGCACCGTTTCGCTGTGGCACAGACACAGTAGGCTGATTATTTTATTTTTAGTTCGTGTACAATGTGATTGTACCTACCGTGGCCATTTCCATTTAACAATGGATTTGGTGAGAAATAATTTATCTTCCCGATGGCTGGCTGCTGAGATCCGCGAACAGGGGCGAATGTAGGAACAAGTCGCGTGGCGTGCCGGCAGTCTACCTGTGCACGTGATGGGGGGGAATCTAGATTTGAATATATGATGGGGGTCTCAGCGCCAGCAGCCGCGGGGCGATGCGCGCACGGCACCCCACGGATCTGTCTCGCCAGGCGACAGAACTCTCTCTTTGTCTTTGCTCGGCGGCGATGGCGTTGCCACGGTGGCTGCTCCCACCACCAAACGCTCCGCAGGGGAGAATCCGCTTTGTCGGCCAGACGTCCAACACGCTTGTGCCTCTTTGGCGATGCGATTCCCAGGGGAAGGCGATGCCCATGCACGGCGCTTGATTGTCGACCCACTGCTGGCACGATAGCCTCGTCCACGCCCGCAGGTGTCCTGGGGAGTTGTTTGGTCCAAACTTGGTCAGTGCGGACAGGTGAAGGTGGAGAGCGTAACGACGTAGGAGCTGGGCACGGTACAGCACCGCACTCTGCTCCCCACTTGCGGCCTCCGACGCCTGCACTGAGAGGTCTCGACTCCGCTCGGCCACGGAAAAATCCACGAGATTTGGCGCATTTTGAGTGATTTGTTAAGAGGCTAGAAGGCAATAAAACGGTGAAATATTTGTTGCAGCAACACATGAGTTTAAATCCTGGCAATGGGCTACTCAACTCACTCGCCATCACCACCACCGTCAGTGCCATCGCTCCTCCAGGAATGATTAAGTGTTGGCGATGTGGTTCACTACACGCCTGGCCACCTTTATCTCCCCGGTGCTGATGTTTACACACCGCACCAGATACTCGTTTACCACTGAGCCCCCAGGACAGGTTTAGATATCTCTTGCCACAGATGTTATCCATACACACACACAGCAAGATAAAAACAAAGATAACCCCTATTACTTTCACACAGACTGGTGGGGCTAGTGCTGCTGGCGAGAACCTATTAAGGCCAGTTTGGCGCACGAGAGGGTGGTGTGGCCAGCACCACGCCTGGCCACGTACGCACACTCGCAGTGCCAAGGCTCTTTGAGGAGGGTCTTGCCAATTTTGTCGTCAGTCGTTGGGTGACAATTCGCGAGTGACATTTTAACATTTGTCAATTTCTGACTGGGGTGTCGCCACACAACAACCCTACTTAGAATTGCATCGTGGGGTCTTTAACGTCCAATCTGAATGCCCGCAGTATTAACCAGGGCGGCCTACCTGATGTGACCCTTGAACCTGCGGAACGAGCGGCGAGAAAGCGCTACGACTGGACCCTACCCACTGCCCCCTCTAGAGATCGGAGGAGCAGTAGAGGAGAGAGGAGGGGTGGCTCTGTTACCTGTTATGAGCGCGGGGGATGCAGCTCGGGCAGCTACAACAGCGACCGTCGCCGTAATTGCCGAGTTCGCGTGAAGGCGCCGTTTGTGGCAGATCGCCGTGGCACTCTGCGGTGCTTCTCCTTGCGGCCGAGTGCAGGAGGTCACCGTGAGGGGGGCTGTGCCTCTCTCGGTGAACGTCGATCGCCCGTCCCTCGCGCTCGCCACGGGCCGAGGGAACCGCCGGCTCCGCGTGCTGCCCGGGTCGCCAACTCGGCGGCTCTGTCGCCACGTCTCAAATCCAGCGACCCCTTTTATGCGATTCCCTCGCGAACGTTACTGCAGAAACAATCGCGTGGATTTAGGAGCCATCGCACGCACGGGGTTGAGGAATCCCGTATCCGTGGCGATTGCTCGCGAACGCCACTGTGGGTGGCAGGAGCCTCTACTCGAGGATGAGATCGCCTCTCCAGAGGGCATTTGGTCTACTCTCCTGAACTGGCCAAACATCTTAGATAGAGGTGGGAGTACCCACACCTCATCCCACCACATGCGACCTGCTGGTCGACTCAGCGTGGCGTCCCTACCCATTGATACTGCTGGGTGGACAGAGGCGAGGGTGGACGGGTAGGGATGAGAGATGTAGGACTCTGGCCGAAGAGTTTCAGTTGTCGAGCCAGGAGGTGAGGTCGGACCGACGACCTCTGGATTGCAACTCCATTGCGCTGCTACCCATGACACCACGGGCAGCATCGGTATGCGTTGACCTCGTGGAATACTTGCGTTTCCCTAGTGACGTGTTCCATGACTCTCGAAGGCCGATCTCGCGACAGCTGGTGACCTTTCGAGGTTCCTTTGCTGACCCTCGTGCTGGACGGAGTTGGCAACACTGCTTGGGGCTCGTGACTCTGCCCCGTGATGGGGGCGGCCCGCGCGCGACCCAACGCTCGCGCATTGCCCCTGCACACAAAGCGCATCACGGCCCGGTAATGGATAGGCTCCAAAAAAAAAAATATCACTAAATAAAAAAATAGCTCAAAATTTTTACATTTGTGGTTACCTACACGATCCCCCCCAATGGGTCCACACCTGGTATACATTTTAATTACATCTCATTGGCCTGGCATGACGGCGCATGTCTGTAACGTCGCGTTTTGTAAGTGGGGTTGGTGGATCACGCCCTCGCGATGCTGCGTTGGTATTCGCGGCTGTGCTGCACTGCTGCTCGCCGCTGTGTTGTACAGTACTGTGTGTGTCACCCGCGGTACAACCATCACAACACCCCCCGGTACATGCATCGGAGAGCCGTGCTGAAACCATACCGGCGGCATGGTTTTTATGCGGCCGAAAGCACACAGCACGGCAAGGTTGTACTGATGTACCAGTTAGGTTGTGCCGATGACCTATCTACCTGTGTTATTGAGCCTAATTAAATGTAAAGCCAATTTTAATATTGTTCATTTTGTTTCATGCGGCGAATGGCGATTGAGCTGAGCTCATGATCTCTCTCTCCACTTGGCAACCCGGGGGCTGCTCACGGGAGCTCGAAAAGCCGGGTTCAAGCCCAGGCTCTCGGCGGGGCCTGGTTCAATGCCTCTGACCTCTGAGCCACGCGGCCAGCTCACAAGAGGGAGTTTGTACTTCAGAGGATGAGATATTATATTTAATGCGCGAGTCTTGAGATTCGGCTGAAGCTCCCCTCGGCACAGAGCAGCTCTTGTTACCGTGCAGCTCCGTCCACATGGCGCTTTGACGGAGTGCTCGACTCAAGAGAGGAAAGGGTACGAGGTCCAATCCTGGTCGGGGGGGGGGGGGCGGCTTAATCCATCATCATCATCGTCATCATTCCGTGCTCCAGAAAAAGAGATTCAGATTTTACGGACAGCAACTAACATGTCGCGCTGCGTCAAATAATACAAAAAAATCAGCTCCACGGAACATGCGTTGAGTTGTGATCGTGAGAATCTATAACTCACAATTTCTGCAAATGATATGCCGATGACACATGCAGGCTAATGATGTTTTAGGAGCTGTGTAAACGGACAGAACAATCTATAAACAATAGAAATGAAAGATGGTGAACACGAATAACTGGTACCCGTGGTGCCCCACGGGAAGGAGAATAGAGTCGAGGATGTAAGAGACAGGAACAGATAGAGGAACGGAAACTGTAAGAGAGAATAAAAGATAAATAAGAGAAAATGTGTGGAAAAGGAACGGAAAAACGGGAGTAAAGGGTCAGGAGAGACGAGACTTGGGAGGAAGAGGCTGCGTCAGAGCCTCAACGCTGCGGCACGTAGAAACGGCGTCTGTTTTCACAGGGGGCGGGGAGAGGGGAGGGGTCAAGAGTGGAGTCACGTGGTTTGCGGGAGGCTTGAGCTGATTGAGACAGACGACACAAAAATTATCCGTCTGTCTGATACTCAAAAGTCGTATTGCCACCCGCGTATCGTGACGATGCGTTGCATTTCCGAGGTGGCGAACCGTTTGCGTGCCCAGTCCTTGTGGTGTGCAGGGCCTGGCTTCCTCAATTCGTGGCGATGTGGACATGAGCACCGTTCCATTTGAGCAGCCAGCGATAAGGGATTGTGTTTATGTTGTGTTTGTGCATCACTGCCATCGAAGCGATGACAAATTATTTGTTTAATAAATAAAACATCGATAACCCGCCTATACGTCAGCTTCACATATCCGTCTTTAGACGTACAAACAACCTAATGCGTTCTTGACACAACCAATCGCCCACCCGAGTCGGGCTCGCTTGAATCAACGCTGGTGAACTGCCGACGGTACGGGCGAGGGGCCTCTCTCGTTACGTCGTGGGTCCCCGGCTCGACGCACGGAGCAACACAACGTCGTGGAGAACATAACTCGCGAAGTCGACAAAGCGACGTGTGGTGCCAACAACACGCCCCCACTTGTGGTGCCAACAACAATCCTCCTCCACCACCACCACCACACAGCCGCGTCTCCACGTGAGCGCGAGGCTTGGCAGCGTCTCCTCCGCCAGGTGGAGACAGCAGCTTTGTTGTGGCTGCTGCTGCTGTTGTTGTTGTTTACGCACAGGGCGCGAGCATCTGCGGCCCTTGGAGCGCATGAGCCGGGGGCCTCCGAGCGATGATTATCCGCGGTGTGAACGCCTCCTCCTCCTCATTCTCATTCCACCATCCTGCCAGAGACACTCCGCGGACCCACGATATTCAGGCTGCCGCCTCCACTACTACCACCTCCACTACTACCACCTCCACCTCCACTACCACCACCACCACCCCCACTACTACCACCTCCACTACCTCCACTACCACTACTACCACCACCACCTCCACTACTATCACCACCTCAACTACTACCACCACCTCCTCCACTACTACCACCACCACCTCCACTACTACTACCACCACCACCTCCACTACTATCACCACCTCCACTACTACCACCACCTCCACTACTACCACCACCACCATCACTACTACCACTTCCACTACTACCACCACCACCTCCACTACTACCACTACTACCACCACCACCTTCACTACTTCCACCACCACCTCCACTACCACCACCTCCACTACCACCACCACCTCCACTACCACCTCCACCTCCACCACCTCCACTACCACCATCACCTCCACTACTACCACCACCACCTCCACTACCACCACCACCACTACCACCTCCAACCCCCCATCTCTGGTCTCCGTGGGTCCCTCCGAAATCCATCCGAGCTACGCTCCCCCACGTCTGTCCCAGCCTGCGTCTTCTGCAATCAAAACGCCATCAGCTGTGATCGCTCGTCACGCGGCGGAGCGCTGCCACTTGGACTCGACGTGTCCCTTGGCATGAACGGCGGCGCTCCGGCGGTGCGAGTCGCTGGCTGGGCCGTGCCGAATGTCGCGTCGTGGATGTCCCGAGAGGTCGGGCAAAGCTGCAGAGTCACCTGCTGGGGAGGGCGGCTCACTGCAGGGCCCGCTCCACGTGCCTGTTGCGTGGCGCGATGCACGCCAGAGGCTTCTTGGATTTCAAGACGATAATTATGAAACCGCAGCACAACTGGCTCTGTACATGTCTAAGCTTAAACGCGTAACTTGAGAGGCGAGAGGGACAGTGAGTTGACTCCATCTCTCTGGCGGTCTGTCTGCGTGAGATGGATAAGGGAAATTGCCCGCGACAACTATTATAGTTTGTTCCTTTTAAGACCACGGCGTTGTTGACGAACATGTAGAGTGTTGTTGTTGTTGTGGTTGTTATCTGTGCGTGTGCACCACTGCCAATGCAGCAGCATCACCACCACATAATTGGTCAACACGTGAGTCTCTGGACGATGTGTCTTCTTCACGCGTCTGCTTATTTATTTAAACGTTTATATTCACTATAACGGAAAAAAATACTTTTTCGAGTTATGTATTTTGTGCTATTGCGTCGAACTGGGACCCATATCTAGCAAAGATTAGGGTGCTTGCATGTATTCATTTCCCGGTTCACCAGCACCACTCCCAGAGGGCCATGCGGCTGATGGGATGTGTACAAAGCACTTTTATCTCTTATGTGGAGAGAGATGTGTGAGGGAGGCGAATATCGTGATTATTTATTGTGGTACCAAACGAATGGTGGGAATTCTACATTCCTGTGACAGAGTCTTGTATATCCAAGAGATAACGATGACGGTTCAAGTCATCCAAAGGGGCATGATGCGACGCAGTCCACCCTGGTCAGGATATTATCAACTAATTCCTGATTTGACCCTTTGATCCCTGCTGCTGATGCACCAGCCAGGCTGAAGGAATGAACTAAGTGTCTTAATTATATCAATTAAACCGTGTGTTTTGCACTGCTGTGTGTGCAGTCGATGAGTGGGAGTGTGTGTAAAGTTGTCTAGGATCTTGTCATTTTTTAAAACAACACGGAGAAGCGAGGCCAAGGGTGAGAGAGTCCAGGGACACTGCGCTGCTGGCGACACTGCACGTGGCTGCCTGTGTCGATGAGGTGCCATACTCTGGCTCGCCAGGAGATGGCGCTACAGCAAACATGTTTACTCTGCCTGTGCCGTCTGTATGGGATCGAGTGTTGCCCCCTCGCACGAGTGGGTTTTCTCCAGGTGATCCAGTTTCCTCCCACATTTAAACACTCGTTAAGTGGCTGATAACACCTTAACATATAGAGGACCGCAGAGCTTGGTGACTGTTGCAGCTGGCACACAATCTGCAACTGACAAGCACGTGTAATCTTTCTGGTGTTTTTTTATGCAGTATGTTGTTAAGCGATCTTGTTGTAGAACACACTGTCACACGCTGAGCACGTGAATGTCCAAATCATTATTCTACACGAATTCTACTTTAGGAAAGACTTGCCGACTCGCGAAAACATTTTTGTGAGTGAAATGTTGAAAACGCAAGTTTCGGATTGAAAACTTTTTTTTTTAAACGTAATAACAATTTTATAAAACTTGCCAAAGTAACGTATGATTGATTTCCTGCTGAAACTTTCTTGTGTTAAATATATAAAACAACACCGTAACATGATAAATATTACATGGGGGGTGTGGGGGGGGGTCCCATCTCGTCGCGTTAATCAGCCTTCACACGCACGGCAGGTCCCGCGCAGCCCCGGTGAACGGGGAATCATGAACCAATCTTTACTTTTCAGCTGTTGTGCAAAACCGATATGTTTAAAATCCCTCCAAAACCAAACTTCGCCTTTTGGGATTTGTGAGCACGAAACTAAAATTGAACAAGACCTCCGTTCTGGAGAGACCGTCTCTCTCTCTCTCTCACACATGCACACTAAACAAAGGCAGAGCTCACCCAGATAGCCTTTCGGAGGTCAAGTGCTGCTCACTAGAGCACCTATCAAGGTGGGCACGGCCAGCGTGGGGAGGCTGTCTTGTGGTGGCCACAGCCCCAAGCCCGGCTGCGTTTGTCTCCCCGGCGCCGATGTGTACACGCCGTGCCAGATAGCCCAGCAGAAGGTTCAGACATCACTTTCCATAGATATTATCCTGACATTCACACAGGACGAAAACAAAGATCACCCGCATAGCTTACATAGAATGTTAAGGTAAATGTTTTTTTTAAAGGCTGAGCCAACCTATGGGATGCCCACTACTGGTTCAGATATTCTCCACTGATGTTGGCCGTGAGCGAGAGAGTCGAAATCAGATCTCTGGGTGTGTGGCGCAGGGCACTAACCGCGACACTACCGCTCTCAACAAACAAAGACAAAGATCCCCCGTATAGCCTTACCAGACTGTTGGGGCAAGTGCTGTGAGTGAGCATCTATGGAGGCCAGAACGGTATACGAGGGATTGGGTGACCAGCACCACGCCCAGTCACCGGGGCTGGCCGTGAGCGGGAATCGAACTCAGCTCGCCGGGTTTGTAGCGCAGGGCGCTAACCGATACACTACACACACGTACACACACCCACGCGTACACACAAACACACGTACACAAACACACCCACACGTACACACACAACAACAACCATTCGCCACGAAGTGGAGGTGACGTCACCACGGCGCTTGTGCCAGGCTATGTGCACGTTGAGGCCACGTGAAGTGTCGAACGCCCGCTGGCAGGAGGTCACGGGGCAGACCCAGCAGGTGCCACGGGTCGACTGACTGAGATGACTGGCTGATGCACCACCTGTGCCCCCTACTGTGCCAACTTGCTGTGTTTTATCCACCCGGCGCTCCGCTCGTTGTTGTGAGCATCGCCCCCCCCCCCCTCCGTTGTTGTTGAGGGCGACTGCCTCCAACTACTCAGTAGCGTCCTCACGCGCCTCCGCCACAGCGGCCGATCTTGACACCGCTGGTACCAGTCATCGGCAAGTCCACTCAGCTCCACATCCTCCTGTACCACATCACTCCATCTCTTCTCTAGCCCGTGCCGCGCTCGTTTAGCCCCCTCGATCCGGCCGAACAAAAGCTGTTTAGGCATGCGGTGGCTGGGCAGCCTTGCCTGCTGGAGAATCTCACCGATGGGGCTTTGTCCAGATCTTTCAAGGATTTGTGAGCTCCTCACACAATCCAGCCTGGTTAAACCCAGGATGGACCGGAGGCAGGCCAGCCTAAATGTTTCTAACCGGCGAAGATGTTCTATTAAGGTGGTCCACATTTTGCAAGCGTAGAGAAGGGAGGGAATGACTGTGGCCGAGAAGACCTGAAGCTTTGTGCGGAGCGACAGACCAGGTAGCTTCCACACAGCATTACGCAACCGATGAAAAGATAATGCCGCTCGACTGATTCGGAGTGAGACCTCTGCTGTCAAATCGGAGCCGGTCATGAGCACACTGCCCAGGTATGGAAAACTCTCCACTCTATCCACAACTGCCCTAACACCCATTGGGTGTTGTGGGGGTGGAGTGTCCGATGGTACAAAATATCCAGGCAGGTGCTTAGTTTTGGTGGGGCTGATGGTAAAGTCCCCACCTCTTAGTGGCAAGCTCCAGGTTCAGCAGCAGCGCCTCCAACTCCTCTGAGTGAGCAGGAATTACCAGGTCATCGGCATACATAACATGGTTGAGCAATAGGGAGCCATCCCTTGACCGCACCCGTGCATCGATCAGCCTCCCATTGTTTTGTACTAGATGGAAATTCCTCCCGTACAGCTATTGAAGGCTTCACAAACTACGTGGTCGAAATAGATGTGAAATAATGTGGGAGCCAGAGGACATCCCTGTCGTACCCCAAAGTGAACAGGGAATGGCTCCGACTCCCGGCCACGTAGTTTTTCCCGGGCCCGATCACCGTCATGAAGGTCTTTAATGATCGTGAGCAGCGGGTCAGGGACTCCGAAACCACGAAGAACAACCCAGAGCCCAGTCCTACTGATGGTATCATAGACCTGTGCCTATGATACCACCCACACGTACATACACCGTTGCCCGTCGAGTAGTGCCAGCGCGCAGCATATTGTGCGATCTCCACGGCGCTAAGCGTGCGCGAGGACAGATGGAAGATGATGGATGAAGCGGGGGGGGGTTGGGGCCGGGTTCCCGGCACCCGGCCCCGTGCCACGCTCGCTTCTTGCGCTGCATCTGCCGGGGGCAGGCGGCGCGACAGGACAGTGGGAGGAGCGGGGGGGGGGGGCCCGGGGGGGGGGCTTGGGACAGCTCGTCAAAGCGCCCGGCACATTAAAACGGCATCAACGGTAATTAGTCCAAATTTGAAAGCAAAATAGCTTGCGTTAAGATTTTAAGACGAAGAAGAAGAAAAAACCCAAATCGTAATGACTTAGTTTACATTTAATCGTTTGATGCCAACTGTTAATGTGCTTTTTTAAAGAGCTGTCATTCACCGTCCGTCTTAAGCATTTTGTTATGAATTATTCATCATCGGTGTGTTAAATTGACAGGGCGCAGTGTTGCTTCTTTTAAGAAATCTAGTGGGGATGGGCCACTTGAAATCTGGTCGCGTTCGCCCAAGAGGAGCCATTCGTCGCCCTCCGCGTGCGAGGTTGGGGGCGCTTCTTCCGCGCGCGTTCGGAAGTGGCTTCACCCCCCCACCCCCAATCTTTTTGAAACTTTATTTGTATTTTTCCGCCACCGGGGCGCCCCCGCGGTGGCGGTAATGTCAGGCCGTTTTGAGCGCTCGCTGTGTCGCCTCTGCAGATGGGATCCTGGGCAGCTGCGTGAAGGCCGCCTCCATCTCCGCGGCCGCCCAGCACCGACTGAGCGCGATCCTGCGGCAGCTGGCGTCTCCAGGTGAACGCCGCGGCGGGGCGCGCTGCAGAAGCCGCCGCCGCGCTCCCCACGCACACACAAGACATACTATTGATGCAAGTGCTGTGAGCGAGCACCTATGAGAGGGTGGGTGGGCAACACCACGCCCGGCCGCCTTTGATTCCCGAGTGGCGATGTTTACACATCACACCAAAAACTAAATTTGAGGCTGAGTCGACCTAGGGGATGCACAGGACCGGTTAAGATAATCGTCCCTGCTGTTGGCCGTGAGTGGGAATCGAACTCGGGTCGCCGGGTTCGTAGCGCAGTGCGCTAACCGCTACACTGCTGCTCCCCCTCCACACACACGTAAACAAACACACACACGTACATGTACACACATCCGCCACAATCGCACCACGAAACCATAATAGATCCACCACACGCACTGCTGGAGTCAACCCAGTAAACATGCCGCCGACGCTGGGCCAATGTTGGCATGTGGTTGGTATTGTTGGAGCAAAGTTGGCACAATGTCCCACGTTGCTTGACTGGGACCGCACTCCCACAAGTCTCCTGCTCACGCTGTCGCCACTCTCGCACTGCAGCTGCACTGCTCCCAGCACCGCTCGCTGGCTCCTGCGTCGACAAACGCGGTCACATTCAGACGCACTGCGAACCCAACCTGTACTCGACTCTATCCTCTCCACCATGCACTCACGAGGCTTCACACTCTTTACGCACCAACAGCACACTCCTCACTCTGCACACCAGTCACCCAGTCAACATGGATCGTTGCACCAACGTTGGCTCAACATTGCATGTTTACTGGGCAGTCGCTCACCCTCGCTCCCCATTTGTCCACCACCCTCCTGCCAACACACTCCCCACACTCTCAATATGGACTCACCAGGCCCCCCCACACTCCCACCACGCTCCTGGCACACTCCCACCACATTCGCCACCCTCCCACCGCGCTCCCTCCACGTTTCCCACGCAACCCACCGAGCAGAGCAAGGGGAGAGAGTGAGAGTGAAACTATATATTTAAGCATGTGACAAAACACACCGAGACGGCACACACGCACACACGCGCATCCACACGCGCGCACACCCCCCCCCCCCACACGCGCACAGACACCCACACACCCCCACACGCGTGCAGACACCCACACACCTCCACACACCCCCACACGCGCGCGCGCGCACGTGCGCGTCGCGGTGTGCGAGGGGGCCGGCGTGTCAAGGTTAATGGCGCAGAACGCGAGCGCTCCAGGTGAAGGCCGCGGCCGCCGACGTAGAACAAACGAAGCGGCGCGTTGCTGCAGCTCCATCAGCGGGAGGGAGCGTCGGGCCCCCAGACGCCCGGGCAGCAGCGCGTCCTCTCCCTCCCGCCTCCACTCCAGCCGTAATAAAACTAAAATGTTTTTAAAATGTGCGAGTGAAGGATTGCGAGAGAAGAAGCGAGGCAGGCGCGCGCGTGACAGGCCGGACGAACGAGACGGCAGAAAGGACACAAACACAAGGGCGGGGTTTGGTTCTGTGCCGTGATCTCCCTCCCGACTCTGCCAATTTGTTCAGGCGCGGTGAAGGTGGAATCATTTTCATGGATGGATGGAAACTTCCGAACACATTTAATCACGAGTGATGAATTCTTAACTTTAGATTTTAATATTACACGTCGACAATGTGATGCTGATGCAATCAATGTGTGTTCCCCACAATGACCTGGTGGGACTCGTGGTAGGTGAACAACCTCGCCACTGTAGCTTCACGCCACTGTAGCTGCAGTCCAGACACCAACTCGGGCATCACCTTGGGAGGTGGAAGCGTAACGATGGATACCCCCTGCCGTCATTTCACACATTCTCACGATTCAGGGCCATGATTTGAGGAGGAATTACTTTTACTGCCTCTCCCATGGGGTCCCATCCTCCTTGCAGCATATCGTCTGCGAATTGTGGAAGAGTCTTTTCGCTCATGCATCGCGCGAAGTCTTATGAATTAGTTTTAATTGGCGGGTCGATGTGCCCTAACATGCACTGGTGGCGCTAAGTCCAAGCAAGCCAAGCAAATGTAGAGTGCCCCAAACAGATCGAGGGGCGCCGGCTTCATAGAAAAAAATGTGTGTACGTAAAATATCATCTCAGGTTCAAATCCTCTTAAACATTTCACGCTAACAAAATGAAAGCCACTTGACATCACTCGTCTGCATCTCCCTTGCCGTCTCTACTACATCGCTTGTCTCTAGGTCGCATCTCTGCTGCCATCTCCACTGCATTCCTAACTTCTAGTTTGTAATTCCCCTGTCATCTCAATGAGACTTTACAAACTTGCAGTGGGGCAGCCGCAACGAATCTCCCCCACCTGGGCCGGCAGCAACGTCGCAATACGCGGCCTGGCCGTCTCGCCCGACAGGGAGGACATGCCCGGCACTACGGATTGCCCTCGATAAGAGGTGGCGGCGACGGTGGCGACGGTGGTGGTGACGGTAGTGGCAGTGGCGGTGGTGCCTGTGGTGGTGATGGTGGTGGTGGTGACGGTGGTGACGACGATGGTGTTGACGGTGACGGTGGTGGTAACAGTGGTGACGGTGGTGGTGGTGGTGACGGTGGTGGTGACGGCGGTGGTGGTGGTGACGGTGACAATGGTGGTGACGGTGACGGCGGTGACGGTGGCGGTAGCGGCGTGCGCGATGCTGAGAGAGCGACTTCTCATTCCGCGCCGCCGCGCTTGGAAAGCGCTTCGCGTGCGCGCTCCGACATTTTGACCCCCGGTGATAAACGGCCACGGCTTCCACGCCCCCCCCCCCCCGGGAAGGGTGGGGGGCGACAGCGTGCGGAGAGATGACTGCGGCATTATGAAAAAGGAAAAGGGGAATTCATAAATCGTATCGCAGGCGAGCTTGAGGCCATGTTTGCGCGCTATCAGGCGCGGGCGCGACACCACGTGGGAGGCGGCTGCGTCTCGATGACGAGGCAAAGGGCTCTCAAAGAGCGGCGAGATCACGCACTGAACACTCGATTATTCAAATCTGTGATGAATAAGTCAACAATGTTTCACCGCTTATAATTTGACAACGGAGTGGCCCAACACTGGCATGGCCACAGATTTAGTAAACAATAAATAAATAGCAGCCCCTGTTGACTCTCCCCGCAACCTTGGCTTTGTAGCGACACACTTGAGTCAATTTGATGGCTGAGATAAAATGTGTTTTGTTTTTTTCTTGTGAAATTCAAACTTGAACGACAAAAGTCTTAGAAAGTTTCCAGCGGTGCAGAAGTCGATTGCACGGCAAGTTCTGAGACACCCTGAAATCATCGTGACTTAAAATCAGAGCTGGTCTGCTGTGCCACTCCTATTCGCTCAAGTTACTCCTCAAACGGATAATATATTTCTGAGGTTTGATTAAATTCATGCGCCTTCCTTGGTCTCTATGATAAAGATGAATCTTCTGCCCGTCGGGTTAGTTTAAGCTGTCTTGTTTTTTATATTCAACCTGTTTCCCTGTCATTATCCGAACCAAGGTCGTATGAATCCCATTGATAAATCAGCACATAACTTGGAAAGGTAAGCAGATACGAGCCTGCTTGTTGTTTAGTGGCACGAAACGTCGTACATCGTGCCAAACATCGCGCGGTACAACTCGAACACGCATCGGAGGAGAGGGTCGCATCTTGACGAAGCGGACCAATCTCAACGTCGCCTTGGTGATTAGTAGCGCTTAGGAAGAGAGACGTCAACGATGTCTGACGATCCGGACGTCACGTGTCGCTTTGAATGTGCCCGGGTTGAGCCTGGTTCGATGGGAGGCTGCCCGGGAAGAGAAGCGGCTGAAGGCTCCGCCTGCTGCCACGTGGCCAGGGGATGGCGGCGCAGTCATGGATATTTCACTTTATCTGCGCCGAGCTTTTACGTGATGGAATATCCCCCCAGGGCACTCCGATTCCCACCGGCACGAAGCTACTCCATAACAGAATTGGCCAAACATCCCAAAGCAGCATAATCCTTCTGAAAAAGCGTCGAGACCTATCCTATGAAGGATTATCTGGATAAAGAAAGGGCATTAGTGACAGTGCATTCTGGGAGAAATGTCTCTCGGGTTGCACCGGGTCTTGTGCCACCCCGATGTCTGGACGTTGCGAGGGAGAATGTGAGCCACTCAGCTCGGTTCCTGGAGAAGCTGCCCAGCACACGGGACGAAATGTCGGACATCGTGCTGTACAACTCGCGGTACGACCCGAGAGCGCACCGGGGTAGCTGTGCAGCGCAACCACGAAAAGCTGCGTCGCGCTCCAATGTTGCCAAGACGACTGGCAAGTGGCGGAATTGGGAATCCACATCGCAACATTCGCCCTCTGTCACTGGCAGGCCGCTGCTGCATTCACCCCGTGCCTTGCAGCAACAGCTGCCGCCCACCGCGGGGGGGGGGGGGTCCCCTGCCGACAGGGCGCCTCGAGGTGCACTGCATGGAAGGCACGGCGGTGTCATTGTTTAGCGACGACGACGGTGACCACGATCATGAGAACTTTCCCTCTCGTTGGTGGGCAGGTGGCTTCCCGTCGGGCACCACCCACGGACGCCGGCCCGGCTCCCGAGCGCCCTACGGCTCCGTGTGGACGCCCTCCGACAGCGGTGGACGCGAGCTGCTCCCAGCCCCGGACCGCTGGGACCTCTACCCCTCATGGGTCAGTGCTCCCAGCCCTCTCCCAGCCACCCCTCTCTTATAGAATACTCTATGCAATCATTTTTAGTGAGTCATCCATCGATAGATATCCCAATAACAATAGGGATACATTATACAGCGGTTGTCCTTTGGGCAGACTCCTTGCCACAGGAATGTGGAATTTGTCACCACTGGCTCAGGGCTGTAAACGGAGCGTTGAGATGACAGGTGGCTCGCTGCTCCGCTGAGCAGGAGGACCTCACTCGGAGCTTTGACGAGAGAAAGCGGAGATCTGTGACTCTCCACCAAGGCTGCCCACCCACAGCGCTGTGCCTCCCTGAGATACGGAGAAGTCGATCTCGAGATTTTCTTTCTCACCCGTTGAGTCATCAGTGGGGCATCTGTAATCTCATCGTTCTCCGTTTGTCCTTCGTTCTCAATGACTACATTTATTAAACATTTTTAAAATAGTTTTGAGAGACATACATGTTATGTTTTTTTTGTATAAAATAAACCAATTTGAAACTACGATATTTGACTCGAATGAACGGCACTTATTCGAGGAGCAAAAAACGAATTTGGTATCCAGTGGCTAACCACAGTCGCGAGAAATTGTCAACCGCGGTTTTAAAACTAAACTCTTCGGTATTCACAATTTGACCACCACGGAATTGCGCCCCAGGCAATTGTCAAGCAATCCGAGCGGCACTGCCATGCCGCTGTTCGCCCCGTGCTCCCTCAGTCGTCTGTTAGTTATCCTTGATTCTTTTTTATCTCAATTTATTTCCAGTTCAAATGCAACTCCCCGCCATTCGAAGCTCTCTTTACAGAGTAAGCGTTTCAAGACGAGTGGCGTGATACAATCGCGAATCTGTGAATAGAAAACACGTTTGTCAGATTTACATTGTAGGGGCACGCATTTGGAACGACTGGAAACTTCATGGAATTGCGATCCGTCTTGAGTTGATCTTTAAAAAATTAACCCGTAAAAAAAAGTTTTTCACTATAAATCCTTTATATGCGTAGCGGCTAGAGTCCTCTCGTCCTCTAGCTTGAGATGGCTGCCACCTATGGGTCAGATGATTGCCTGCCAGCATTAAGCAATTGGTAATTAAATATAAAAAAAAATGCCTAAAAAGTGTAAAATTTAGGAAAAAATGTTTTCACGAAAATAAATTGTCACGCACAACGAGTCTGTGTGCAAAATGTCAGCTCGGTTGGATCACGGGAAGTGGGTTAAAAAACGACCGAAAGATTTGCACGGTCGTAAGCGCGCAAGCAAGCGCGCAAGTGAACTTAATATAAAGGATTTAAAAAAGAAAATGGATATAACAGTCCGGCCTGCACCAGTGTGCGCGTGCGTGCGCGTGCGCGCGCCAGATGAACCCTGACTCGCGTGCCCCACCCCTCACGTCGCTCCCTGCCCCCCCCTCTTGAACACCGATCGCCCTCCCCGCACCTTCCACGCAGTGGGGCCGCGCGCGTTCCCCTCCCATCGCCAGCAGCTGTCACATTAAACCGCTTCCTCGAGGCCCTATCACTTGAAATGTTAATCAGCTTTTTTTTCACCGCGTGTTTGTTTGCATAAATTGATATGCGCGGCCTGGATTAATAATTTATTTTAAACCCGCTATGATAATGAAGCGGAATCTCTCACCTATGGCGGGGACGCTACGAACGACACCCCCGTGTGTGCACTCGCCTTGCTCTGCACCTTGTGTTACAAGAAAACTAAAAACTATTTTCAAACAAAGCATCGCATTCATTTGCTTATGAAGATGTTCTTTCTCACATAAAGCATCCCGTTACACAAATAGCGATGGTGTTAAGATTTACGGCGACCTCCCTTTAAAGTTGGCTGCGTGGCTCCGTGAGCTCGTCACCGCTGTGATACAGCGCTCAGATCGTGGGTTGAGACCGTGGGTTTAGAATCTGGGTTTCAGCCACTCGTTAATGAACCAGATGTTCGAGCGTGTGGAGTTGGTGACCTCTTCACTTGATGGTGACGCGGCCGAGCGGCAGCGCTTCGGACCGCTTGTCGCAGAGGTTCGCGGTTAGTCCAGAGGCCGCCCCGATTAATACCGCGGCGCGTAGTAGCCGTGATACTACGACGACTGCTAATACAGCGGAGGTTAAAGATCCCGTGTCGGCATTCGGGTTCAATTTTTAAAAATTACCCGCCAATGACTTGGCTGGAATCTACATCGCAAGCATCGCGCCCCTACTCTGAAAGCGTGGCAAGACACCCTCGTGCAAGAGAGCAACGGTGGCTCTGCGAGGTGTTCCTGAGTAAACACGCATTGGAACAGTCGTAGGAGTAATACTAATCCAAGTCGCTGATGAGACTGCACAACAGCGGCACAACACCGCGCACGTTTTCTCTTTCGCTCACTTTTCCCTGGACGATCTCGAGGGGGCTGTGATTTGAACATTGCGTGACTGGCTGGCTGGCAGGCTGCTAAGCCGCTGACTCTGCTGTTGGGTAATAGAGTCTCACTGAAGTGGCTCCAGGAGGAGGAGGTGGTCTGTGTTGTCGTCTTTTGGGAATCTTACTTGAAATGTTACGAGGCTCGGCTCGTTGTAGGAGATCAGGAAGGACATTTTATTCTTCATGCCGTGACTTAAATAGCACTACATAGGGGAACATAGTTGGTGATATAATTAAAATAAATATAGTCCTTAATTCTGGGCTTGCGCCGCCCATGATGAGTAGTGAGGTGATCCACTCGAGCCACGTCATCAATGATTGCACACAAAAAAAACGTCCCATTAAATTTGATTTTGACTTAATTTGGCTTAGTCCACATTTTTCTGTACCTCCTCCTGGCAAGCCAGGGTCTGGCTCCGAATCAACGCACGCGTCGGTGGATCGCACGCCCCGACCCTCGCGATCCACCAACCCTCGCCCCTACAGGCCACGTGCTGCACCGCTGCCACCGCTGTAACGCTGCCACAGTTACAAATGGACATTTATTCATCTCATGGCGATCGCACAATCAAACTACGATTGGCGAAGAGAAAATCAACCCTAACTCAATGCAGACTCTGAATTACGGATGCGTCGCTGTTGTGCACTTCAGCAAGGCTACATCCGACGACTTCCCGACAAGGAGCCGTCCAGGCTGCCTCCTCCTCCTCCTGCTGCCACTCCTCTCGCTGGTGCCTCCCGCGCGCAGCTCCGGCCGCACCAACCGGCCGCTCGGCCCGAGTCGTGGGGGAGGTCATGGGACCGCCTGGGGCCCCAGGACCTGCGGCCCGGCGCCCGCCTGCTCGGCCAGCTCCTGGGCCCGGGCTGGGCGGCCACGCACGGCCCCGGGGCCTCGGGGCTGCGCCCAGCTGGCGGCCGGCAGACGTCGGTGGGATCGGCCCAACAGCAGCAGCAGCAGTCCGCCTGGGAAGGTGGCGGTGCCGTCGCAGGTCAGAGGTGGGGCGCAGAGGCCACGGGGTGGCAGCGGACCATTGCAGGCCTGCATCTGGGAGGCATTGTGATGTTGTCAAAAGGCGGATCCTTTAGGCCACGTGGCCTGATCTCTGTCAATCAGTAAATGTGAGTGATACGTTTATGTTAAGTTCAGTTTAACATATGTGAGCTTAGGTAGGACATAGCATGGCTAGCAGGAGTGATGGGCGATGGACAAGACTGGTAAAGGAATGGCAGCCAAAGGAGGGAATGTGCCGGAGAGGAAGAACAGTGCAGAACTGGGGCGGTGAATTTCGTTCACGGGCAGGAGTGAGATGGATTGTGGTGGATGGTGATGGCAGTGGGAGGCCTTAATTCGGCTGTGGATACAAAGTAACCGATGATAATTATGATAACGATGATGGTTATGATAACGTTTTTAGAAGACTTAGCTGTTTGTTATAAGAGGATTCTGGGATATACACATTAGGTCGCGTTCATAGCAATACAAATGTCGTCAGAATAAAGTAAGAGAAAAAGATGTGCTTATCAAAATGTGACATGGGGTAAAATTATAGATAAAAAAATTACACATTTTTTAATTAACAGAGAATAGACTCGTGAAGCTTTAGTAATTAAAAAAACGTGGCATGAGTAATACGCAGAAGCTTGAGTGAGCTACCGTGAAATTCAATAGTAATAATTTAACAAATATATTATTTTACAGGCCTCTGTAAATCCTTTGCTGGATGAACCCACGCTATGCCAGTTGTGTGGGTTCCTTCACCGTGGTCCCGGGACAGGTCCGAGTGTCACTCCCCGCTGATGTCGGCTGTGGACAGGAATCGACGATAGCGGGCTGTAGTGATAGCAGGCTGTAGCGATAGCGGGCTGTTTGTGGCTGTAGCGATAGCGGGCTGTAGCGATAGCAGGCTGTTTATTGTCACATGAGCTACCAGAGGACGCCAATGGCTTGGACACGCAACTCGACCTTTGCGTAGCTTCGTCATTTAAAATCGATCAATACGCTCCTATCAGCAGCTAGAATATGACGAGGCGAAGGGACTTCAGCTTGCGATGGCATTTCAGCTCGTGATGGTCGGCGCGTGCGCGGGGCTGGCTTGAGTGAATGTTTCATGATTGGCCTCTACTTTCGAGATATTTAGAAAATGACGCCCTTTGAAGTTCATACAAATCCTAAATCGGCCTTACAAAGGCAGCAGCAGCAGCAGCAGCGTGTACGCCTTGCCCTTGTTAGACAACGACGGGCAGGTGGCTTTCTCTCTGAGAGCCCGAAGAGTCATGAGCTGCTGTGGGTCGCACGGCAGCTTTGTACTTCCAGCATGGCAAAGAGGCGATGCCGCAGCGCTCCACGGCACAAAGTGAGGCTCTCGTGGGCAGGTGTACAGGTGTGCCCCGAGCCCCGCGAAACCCCCTACGCCCCACCCACACCCCCTCGCCCCCCGCCCTCCACACCGCCTCCCACGACCCCCTCGCCCCCCCCCCCCCA
>CM025612.2:546613-566824 GCA_014621495.2 Entosphenus tridentatus | reverse complement strand
TCAGACACATTTGACAAAGCGACGCTTAGGAAACAGGTAATAAAAAAAAACAACTTGTAATTGTGATCACCCACACCTGTGCAGTTTGTTCCGGGTATTTGCGTTCGGTGCACCTGCACTGATTAGCACCATCAGCGACATCGTCGTCACGGCCATTGTCGTGGCTGAGCGGCCTTTCTCTGTGGCCGCACCGACCATCTGGAACCCTCTCACACTGCAGCGGCATCCAAGCAGCAGCTCAAGGCCCTCACCTGTCCAGATGCTTTCTTTTTTTATTGGCTTAACGTGAATTGAGCAAAGTAAAACCCTGCAACATTTTTTCGAAAAATGTGTTCGTACAATTTCATGGCAGTCGCACAACATCATAGCAGAACGATGCATGGTGGCCTGGGCCACGGAACCACACGGCGACGTCCGTCTGAGCAACGTCCACATCATTCGCGGCGATGGGCGATGCTCACGATGTGCTGCGAGTGAAGGCTGCACGCGAGGGCGGATTTCCCTGCGCGTGTGGGAAATGAATCTGTCACTCGCCGCTCCGTCCGCGAAGACGGCGGCACCACTCCAGGCAGAGAGAGAGAGAGAGGGCGCGCGCCACCGTACGGAGTCAGAGCGAACTGCAAGCGTGTCGTCGCGATGTCGAATTAGAAAACGCGAGCCATTAAGAACACGTTTGTTCTCGAGGTGTCTTGTGTTTAGAACGGTAGACCGCGCGCGGGAGTAATGCGTATCGCCGGAGACTGGTTTCCTTTACTCTGCGTCTTAATTTGCGAGACTAGAACCAGTTTGTTCTTAAGATGCATTTCTGGTTTTTTCCAAGATCTCGCTTAGAAAGACACAAGCGGCGTCGATGGGCCCTGACCCCTGCTCAGTGCTCCACGTGGCCCCGTTAGCCACGCGATAACCGTGTCTGGCGCGCATATCCAGGCTGCAGCTCGAAGCTTTATTGATGGGCGCTGGTTGGGCTGGCCATCGATGTTACTGTTGATGAGACCCACTCTGTCCACCACCACCGAGATGCGCTTTAGAACCTGCCGCGGTGGAAGTCCGGCAGACGACACGCGCGTGTGGCCGTGGCGCAAGATGCGAGTACGGCGAAAGGTTGAAGCGATGGGCGCGTCTGTCTCCCTTTCACGCCGCTCACCGCCCTCGTCGCTGCTGCTGCTGTTGTCATGGTGGTGGCTGTTTGCTGGCTGTAGCTGCACCAAGCATTCTCAGGCGCCCACTCGCGTCCCTCGAGCCCTGCCGTGGGAGGTCCCGACAAAGCCCAAGCCGGTGGTGGCACGTCCGGCGTAGCCCCGGCACCCTCGGCCAGGCCCAGCGCCGCCGGGGAGGGGCACGAGAATGTTCACAGCCTGACGCGCGAGTGGGGCCACGCGGGGCCACCTGCTGCTGGAGGTGGCAAGGTGAGTCGCGCCTTCGGTGATCGCGATATGACATCTCTGCACTTCAGTGTCTGCCTGGCTCTCCAAACGCTGCGAGCGCTCGAGAATGTTTCTCACGCAGACACTGTTTATTTGCACAGTTCATCACTGCCATTATCGTTGAATTGTGCATGTGTCATCGTGATAATCATGCAAATATGTTGTTGTTGGTATTTATTACTTGAATACACTTCAAGGCCATCTCGATTATAATGTCAGTCACACGCGGAGACGCATACACGAGCAGGAGAAATGTGATGCCTCTCAAGGCGCAGTGATGTGACGCGTGCATGACACCGCCACAAGTCCTGGGTTCAGTCTGCCACCTCTCGGCTTGCGTTCCTGCCCACCCTGAGTTCGTATTCGTTTGAAAAGAAGTGCCCAGTGCCCACGGCACGAGTCGGCAGGGTGATGAGGTGCTCAGCTTGGCACACTGCCCAGCCACACACCGTGCCAATAGTCAAGGCGCATCAATTTCGAACACTTTTTTACACGTCTATAAAGTTGCCTACGATCAAAACAATAAATGCGCCCAATACCCACACATTTTAAAGAGCTGAGCGTGTCCGAGCCTGGTTGACGCTGGGGTCGGAGACTGCCTGGGAATGCCAAGTGTTGTCGTCTTGGCCTGCGATGTTGCATGACAACGTGAGTGTAGCAATGCACTCCCCAATCTGCCTGTGCACAGCTTCTCGTGTCGTCATCATCCCCTCACCCTCTCGCCCACGTGGTCGGTGTGCTCCGGGTACTCTGCTCTCTCTCTCCACACTCCGCCAAACCTCCAGTGATGGCATTGACCAAACATCGCCACGGAGCAGGTCCCTCCTGGAAGACGATTCTTTAGATGCAGATACATTGACGTCGATGAATAGAGAGCAGCATTGTTATTATCGCTGTTGTTGTTGTTTGAATGTAGCGTGGTGGAGAGGTTTCACTGTCACCCCGCAAGCGACCACGAGTCTCGGTGCCCTGTAAACCTTGACAAGACGCGTGGATTTGAACGCGACGTAAACACGTCGCCCGCTTTAAATGCGAGAGTTGCGTTTCCCTTGCGTGGTGACAACGCGAGAGCGCCACCACCACCACCTCCTCCACCTCCTCCTCCTCCTCTAAGAGAACGCGCCACTCTGTCTCGCCCCTTGCGCCGTGGCTTCAGCCGACGGGGGCGCGCACCGGACTCCTGGCAGGGGGCCTCCCGCTCTCGGCTCTGACCCCCCAGCCAGGCGCGGCCGCGCCACGGACGACGTCAGAGCAGCCGCCACGCGCCGGGGCCGGCGGTGGTGCCGGCGGGCGCCCGCAGGGGGCGGCAGGCGACGCGGGAGGCGCCTACGCCTACATCGTCACCAACAAGAAGTGCGCACGGTGCACGGCGGCGGCGGCGGCTCTCGCGCCTCCTCCACCACAGCGCTCTCACCCACGCGGGCGTACACGTACACGGTAGACACAATAGACAAAGATCCCCCCCCCGTCTAAGCCTTCACAGACTGTTGGGGCAAGTGCCGTTAGTGAGCACCTATTAAGGCGGGCAGGGCACACGAGGGGGTGGGTGGCCAGCACCACGCCCGGCCAAACACACAAAGACAATACAAATATGAAGATCCCCCTTATAGACTTAACAGACTGTAGGGGCAAATGGCAAACACACACACACACCACGCACCATGCTGGCATTGATTACGTAGGATTATCTATGGGTCTTTAACCATGCCCCAGGACAGCCTCGCGGGTTCTCAGTGATATATTTCAGAAGTGTTCTGCACTGGAAGTTTGGCCAACATAACATTCATAGCTTCCTGCAGATGGATTATATTCTTTGGGTCTTTCGGTAAAGTCACGTAGATAGGTTCAAAGAAATGTATTTCCTTTGAACCTATGTACGTGACTTTACAGAAAGACCCAAAGAAGATGAATTCCTGCTGTCACGAAAGCTTGAAGTCAAGATGGATTGTAATTGATTATAATCAATCGCTGTACTGTCATCTCCTGGTTACCTCACAGCCCAGGCCTACATCACCGCTATTTCCAGGTAGTCTCTCTCTAATCAGGCTCAAACTTACTGAGCATCCGAGATCTCATGGAATGGGACGCGTTTTGGGCAATATAGTCATTGGTCAGCTCATCATCCATGCAGGGCAGATAAAGTTAAAACTGCTGCGTGGTTGCCGTGTGGAGAGACTTGACCCTGCCATAATAATGTCGAGATGAGAAGCGCCCAACGGTCTGTATGAGCTAGGAGAAACGTCGACTTGATATGAATAATTTTACGAAAAATGTCGTTGTTAATGACTCGCTATTGTCATGCCAAACATTACGATGTCACTTGGATGTCTCAGGCGTCCACACGCAGCTGCATTCTCCAGACGTTTTGTTCATGAATCACCAGGTAATGAGGCTCGGCGAGGCTTGCCGCGTGTGCGCTGTGGGAGTCAACATTGAGACAAACACTACTGGAATTTCACAAAGAACTTGTTAACCAGCCTTGCCCCGTTGCCGTTATATTCCCCTATTCCTATCACGCCATCACGCATCGTTATGAAATTATGAGAATCAGTGAGGCACAACACATTGTTTGACGTCCAAGGTTATCTTACAAAATCAAATGCTGGGTGTTTATTTCTTGAAAATGTTGTCATTTGTGTCCACAATTGGATGGAGCGGTGGTGCAGTGGTTAGCACACTGCGCTATGATTCCAGAGACCTGGGTATGATTCCCGGCCCTAAACCTCCCGTACGCCAACCCGCACTGACCAGCGCGAGGAAGTATAGTCGAACAAACCCCATGACTGGGTTGATATTTTCTTCTGCAGTGTATTTTTATTTTGTGTTTGGAAATTTTAACGTGACATGTCAGTGCCGACCGCTTCATTGGACACACATTTTGTTTCCAATGGAAACTCGTAGAAAGCAGGGAAACGTCACCCTGCGTGAGAGGAGGGCCTCGGGAAGATGATGTCATAGAACTACTTCTGAGGACCTCTCAATTCCCTCTTCTCAGGCCAGCAGGTGGCGCCCAGCGCCTTCTCGCGTGCCCTCCCCTCGAGGAGTTTGTGTCGTGACAAGCCATCGCGCCGTTTAGTCGTCAGAGTGGGAATCTGCCAATTTTAATGACAACGTCAATGTCGTGGGGCTGAGATGTGACCATAACTCGCTGCACTTGAGAACGCAGGTTAATCACAGGCGACTATGACTTGGATTAAAACCCAAGGATCTCGGATCTTGCTGGCTTAACGTTCTGATAGTGGGCCACAAATTTTCCTGGCCATCTCAAAATGATGTTTCTTTTAAAATCCACGGAGTTGAAATCTCTCTGGACGGGCGCCATCGGCGTGCCATCAGTGCCGAGTTGCCCACTGCGCACTCAGCGGAACCGAAAAGTCCTTCAAAGACGCACGGACCTTACCTGGGGACATTCTACGTGGAAAGTTTTTTTCAACAAATATTTAATTGTCTTAAAAGCAAATTGTACATTCAAACTTACGTGTATTCTCTCTTGGCAAGGAATTCGTACCCTGCGGGGTTTTTGTCAGGTTTTACTTAATTGTTTTCAAACGTAAAACTGTCTCACGTCGTCGTCTGGAGACCGCAGCATAACAAAAAAGGCGCGGGGGCCCATCAATGGCTGCTAACCTGTGCCGACCTATTGTTCAAACGTGTTCCTTGCGCTTGTTATTGCGATCCATACGGACCTGAGAGAGCCCCTTTGCCAAATCTATAACCACCGCCGGCTACCTGTGACGTCCCCCTCGCTCTGCCTGGCCGCCGTGTGTATTTATAGTCCTCGTGTTATGCGAAAGGCCCGCCATTCTGCCATGAGACGTGCACACGTGTTGCCCGTAAGAGGATGTCTTTGGTTGCTAAAGCGCTCGCATGTGAATCGCCATCGCCGGGCTTGCCAGCGACGTTCGCTGTGCTGCTGTGTTTGCGCAGCGCTGAAAGGCGAACGGTTTTTTTTGTTCTCCGTGGATTATCGAGTTCATCGTTTATGTAGAGCTGAATTCATTTACCCAGGACCCTGGCTATTGCCGTGGGTGTACTGCATTAATTTCGGTAGACGTCCCCCGACATGAATCGAAATGAGAAAGCCATTGTGCGCTGGCGTCACGACCCAAATTTGCCAAATTCGAAAAATCACCTGAAAATTACTCGATTGGGATTACACAGAGACCAACCATCACCCCCCCCCCCTCCACGACCGTGAAAGAACTGCGGACTGCGTCAAGCGAAGCGTTTTCCTTCATTATTATAGCCCTGCGTTATACGAACGGCGCAAATACCAAACGCCCTCAGTTATTGTCGTCTAATTCTCACTTTGGCTCTACATCCCAGCCCACAGTACACTGGCCGAACGTGACCGATGAAAAGGTGCTAAAATCTCAGCTTGTTACTCGAGGAAAATGACGCCGCTATTGATCGCCGGGCAGAATCAATCTTCTAAGTGTCGTTACCTGCACAAATTGGTTCAAATTAATGAGTTTTACAGTAATAATTTGAACACAAGTACAAATACACTCAACGTATTGATTGTTTTTTCAACAACATCACCCCCGCTCCACCCCCAACACCGCCCCCATCCCCGTGCCGAGACCTCAGAATCTGAAATCTCACAAACACAGACATTGACGTCTTTAAGTGGTGAAATATCTCGTATATAAATATATAAAACAAGCACAGCTTCCTGCGCAGGTGTGGAAAATTCCCAGATTCACCACCGCCACACCGGCTGTCATGGTCTGGACCGCGTGGGGTTCAGAGCGTCTGTTACCGATGTCGTGGCTGAGATTGATTCCATGAGAAAGGCTGGGGTCACTTGAAATTGATTTCACAGAACGCTGGATGGGCTCATCTGAGGGTGTGTGGTGTCAGCATGGCTGGGACCAGCCTTAGGGTCTACGTGTGTCTCTTTGTGTGTGTCTGCATGTCAATGTTTGCGAGTGTTTCTGTGTCTTTCTCCTTGTGTGTATCTGTGGGGAGCGGTAGAGTAGCGACGTAGCGAGGTAGCGTGCTGCGCTACGAACCCGGCGACGTGAGTTCGACTCCCGTTCACGGCCAATACCCGTCATGTCCTGGGCCTCGCCTGGGTCGACTCAGTCTCAAATGAGTACCTGGTGCTCTGTGTAAGCATCGCTAGAGAGACAAAGGCGATCGGGCGTGGTGCTGGCCACCCACCCCTTTTCGGCCTTCATAGGTGTTCGCTAACTTCACTTGCTCATAGAGTATGTTAAAGGCTTCATAATAAAGGTTGTTGGGTTAGATCGCGTTATTTATAAATGTGTCGTAACCCTCCACCACCCGCCATGGCCAATCAGTAAAAACTGTGTCACGTTGAGAAAAGACAAATAGTTCACTACTTTAGCCCACCGGTGTGTTGAAGAGTGAATCAACAACATTTACAATGTTTGAGTACGACGTTTCGCTGGTAATTACATCCAGCATCATCGGGCAATTTACCAGAATAGTGAAGCCCTCCTATACGGGGGGGGGGGGGGGGGTTTGGGTGGGGGTGTATGTTCGTGAGTGTTTTTGTGTGTGTCTTTGTGTCTAGAAGTGTGTCTTCGTGTGTGCTTCTGTGTCTGGGGGTGGCGTTTGTTGCCAAGGGACGACGATGATGCGATGGGGCGAGCAGGCGGATTGGGGAATGCGCTGTTTGCGCTGGGATGAGGCAGGAGGGATGAGGCAGGGAGGGCCGGGCGGGTGTGACTCGCTGCCAGTTGATTTTGCAGGTGAGGATTGTTTGCAGGAGATACATAATTGGGACGTTTTGTGCGCTTGCCTGGGCGGGATGATCTGATCGGCGTCTTGAGTGTCGCCACGACGGTGTGTGTGCTGCTGACTTCCTAGTGCGCACCACCAAGACAAAGACCCCCCGTATATCCTGAGAAGACTGTTGGCGCAAGTGCTGTTTAGCGGGCACCTAATGAAGGCCGGCGCGGCACACGAAGGGTTGGATGGCCGGCACCGCGGTCAGCTCGCGTGCAGGGCTGAGCGGGCACGCAGCCGCGCGTACTCGCAGGGCAGATGAGCATCTCGCTTCTCGGTGCCTCCTGAGGTCACGTAAATTTCAGCCGTTGCAATATCTTCGTGCGGCAAAAGATAAGCGAGTTGTGTGAAAACCACTTGAAATTAGTGGGTGGTTATCGAGTGCGTCACTCTCATTGATCGTGCACATATATGGGCGCGACTCAGGAGCACGTGCTTGCTACCCCACGTGGCAGACGCTGTCTGCTCTGGCTGATTGTTTGCCGCGCTCCGAGCCCGGCCACCCGAGTTCGATTCCCGCTCACGGCCACCAACACCCAGTGACGATTGTCTGAACCGGTCCTCCCCAAGGTCGACTCAGCCTCAAATGAGTACCTGGTGCGGTGTGTAAGCGTCGCCACTGGGGAGACAAAGGCGGGCGGGAGTGGTGTTGACCACACCACCCCTCCCACCACTCCCGTGTGCCGTGCCGGCCTTCATAGGTGCCACTCGCTAACAGCACTTGCCCCAACAGTCTGCTCAGGCTATGCGGGGGATCTTTGTCTTTGTGTGCGTCTCCTGTGCACGCGCATGAGGTGTCGGGCTGGCGGGGGGGGTCCTTGTTTGAGGGGATTAGCCGCGTTGCCGATGATGACTGCGTTTCCATGCCAACGCCTCCAGAATAATGGCAGCTGTCACCGTGTTTCAGGATTAATTTCCTTCCTATTAGTGCCCAGCCTAGTGGCTTCTGTCTTGGCAAGTGATTGGTGTGGGGCTGAGGGCCGAGGGGGTTGGGTGCAAGGGTGTGGGGGGTGTAACGGGGGGGGGGGGTAGAGGTTGGGGGCGGGGTGCTTTGGGGTTGACGGAGAAGCAAGCTTTATCTCTGCTTTTAATAAAAATGCAAATTCATAAAATCGGAATGAACAAAACCTTGCCTGGTTTCCATGGCAACTTTTTTCCCCCCTCTCACAAAGTTATTATTAGTAATTTATATATATAGGCGCGTACAGAGACACGCGCGCACACGCACACACAAGCAGATCGACGAACAAACATACACGCTCACACAGACACACACAAGACAAAGATCCCCCGTGTAGGCTTAACAGATTGTCGGGGGCAAGTGCTGTTAGCGAGCGGCACCTATGAAGACCGGCACGGCACACGAGGGGGTGGGTGCCAACACCACGCCTGGCCGCCTACACACACACACACAGAGACACACACGAACTGTATTCCCACAAAGACACACACACACATTCTCACTCGCATTCACACATTCAGACGTGCACAGTAACAGAGACAAAGCCACACTCACGCGCAGACACACACACGCACTGATACACACGCCAGGCTGTAGTTTATTATGATTTTAATGATGTGCCAGGGGTCACAGAGAGTCTTGACAGATTTTTGCACAATTAACGCCGCACTGCATTGGCACTGTCACACCGAGAAACAAAAGTGACCCGATGGATTCCTAACACTTGCCATTAACCCTGACATCTGCTGGCAGGCGTATGGGAAGTGCTGGTGAGCGGTGGTGACACGGCCCAGCGGCAGCGCGGTCTGTCGCCTGTTGCAGAGGTCCAGACCGCCCTGCTTCACTGCGCGAACGTTGAGCGAATAAGTCGTCGGCACTTTTTATTTCACAGTGGACATCAAAGGACCCGCGATGGCATGCGACCCGAGTCGGCCATTGTGTGCCAAATTGGAAAATTGCCTGCAAATGACTCAATTTGCGATAACACAGCATCAGCAGTGGCCACGACTACAGCCTGCGAGACACAGCGCCCTCGCAGGAGCCTGGCGCTATAGTAGTGCCACAAATGGAAAATATGATGATGAAACATGTGCCACGTTTTTTTCTCGCCGCCTTCAGGTTTCCTGCTGCTTGTGAAGCATCTACTCATTCAACTATTGGCCAATTATCGCAGTGCAGGACCCTCCAATTTCTTAAACAAATGCTGCTGAGAGATATCGGTTCAGAAGACACGTAAGCTGATGGGCAACATATGTTTAAGATGTATATGGGCAGACAGATGGAAGGCGGATATAAACAGATTGGCTAGGAGATGTTAACAACCTCGCCTGGTATACAGGAAGTCGTGGGCTCAATCCCCACCCTGACACCTACTGCTGTAGTTATGGAGTTCGTGTGTTCTCCACGTGGACGCGTGGATTTTTCTCCGGGTCCTCTGGTGTGTTCCTCCACGTTTAGAATCACCATGCGTTTCGAGTATTTGGCTGACATAGATTTCCACGTGAGAAGCCACTTCGCTCACCGATCATTTGTGGCCAGGTCGCTTCTGAATAAGAGCCATATAGCTCGTGGGCCTTACCTGGTAAAATACAAATAGTTCAGTAGTAGTTTTAGATAGATTGCTTTTCACACATTTTAAGAAGTTACACTGCTTGTCATAATGGAATTGATCAACACCAAAACTTGTCCATATAGCTGGAAAAAAACCTACCAATGAGCAATAGCAGAAATTATTAAATGACTTATTTAAATAATCGAATCAGTAACTGAAAGAACGATCGTAAAAATTACCCTCGTGATAGAACAAAGCCAGGCCGCGAAGCTAACCAGTCTGCGGCGCAGACCGAACACCGATCGCAACCCCATCGGGAAGGCCGCCGGAGAGCGCCACGCGGCGACACGGCAGCGAGTACCCCGCGGGGCGCGCGCTGCGCGGCTACATCCGTGCCGTGCCGCGGCTCCGCGGACGTGGCCGCGCTCCCGGGCGGGGGGTGGGGGGGGGGCGCGCCGCCGCCACCGGCCGCGGAAGAGGCCACAGGTCGCCTGTCGGAGCGCCAGAATCACGGGGGTCGAGGCGGACGCGGGTTTAATGTTCCGCGATGAGACGCCGGGCGACTCGTAAATCGTCGTCGCTCGCCAAACGCCGCCGCCCGTTGACGTCGCCTGTTCAACTCGGCAACGACGCCGCACGGGGCTCGTTTTCTGTTGTTGTTCGCGAGGGGGTTAAAAGACCAACAAACAAACAGAAAGGGAGTTAGTGGGGGATTGAGATGCGAGCTAAGGGGACGAGGCTGTCTGCTCGGTAGCTGCGCGTGCGTTCGCCACGTCAGCGGCGCATTACCGGCGTGGCTGGTCGCCGTCATCATCATCATCACCATCGGCAGCCATGATCCATCTGCTGCTGGATGAAGCCCCCAAGTTGTGTCAGGATCCTGATTGTACAACAAAGTGGCGTTCCTCTTGTGCTCAGATATCCGCACGTGATGTGGGTAATGGGACATTTTAGTGTCGATGCACCCATTGTTAAAATCGATCGTCAAGCCTTTGCGCGATAGGCGCATCCGTGCATCCGTGTGTGAGAATCGAAGCATTTCTCCCGGTAACCCACTCGAGGCACCACCGTTCACTGAGAGGGTTAAAAACAACAACAACAACAACAGGCTTTCGAGTGAGATCAACCACGAATGGTGACACTTCATGAAATGGCCATGGGGATGAACCATCCCACCCCCACTTTGGGGTCAAGGGGTGGACACCTCTGCTTGGGTGCAAGATGCGTGTAAGAGAGGCAGTACAGCAAGTAGGTGATTCCTTGCAAAAAGGTTTCAGTTTGGTGTTTTAACATCTTAACACTTGTTGTATTGCCAGAAGGGGTAACATCTATTCTTGTAGGTGTAGGTCTATCTGTGACAAATAAAAGCACTATCCCCTCCTATGCATATTATCTCCGCAGAATCCACTTCCACCCACACTGAAAAATGCTCAACATCGGAGTTGACCCAACGTCCCGATCATGACCCTTCCGCATAATATCCCGAGACTCCGCGAGGCTTTCCTGGATAAATACGGGACTGCTGCTGCTGCTGATCTTTGTTGTTACTCGTGCTGCTCGTCATTTGTTCACGCCGACTCACAGCCGAGCTCTGAGTCTGGGTTGTCACCCCGACCCCTGCGTCTGCCCCTGCCCTTCCCCGTCTCGCCCTGGCAGCCCCCTGCCGGAGCACGAGGCCGAGCGACTGATCGCGGCCCTGGCTCTTCACGTCGGACTTCCACCGTCCGTCTTCACCCACATCAGGTGGGAACGAGCCCCCAGCTCCCTCCCACGCTCCCCCAGCTCCCTCCCACGCTCCCAAAAGCTCATCGCCCTCAACCATCCTCATCCTCGTTGCCGCCGGCGCCGTGGTTACGGGCGTTGGAATTGTTGTCGTCTTCTTAGTTCTTTCGGTAAAGTCACGTCGGTAAAAAATGAAATTAATAAAAAAATAAAAAAACATATGAATCCTTGCAGTCACGAAAGCTTCAAAACTAGAATTGTTGTCGTCATCTGCCCCCATGTCACCACGATCGTCATCATCATCGTAAGTTTTGCTGTCGTCAGCATTGGCATTACCATTATCGTAATCAACGGACGTATCGCCACCATCGTCAACATAATCGCCATTAATGTCATCATCATGATCATCATCATCACCATCATATCTAACATTATCAGCAGTATAATCATCACTGCGTCCATCATCATCACTGCTCTTATCATTATCTTCGCCATCACTATCATCGCGACCACCACCACCACCACCATTCCCACTATCACTCCATAACAACAACCGCTGCCATCATCGTAATAACCAACACCGTCACAACCATCGTCATTAACATCATCAATCAATGGTGATGTTTCACTGAGAGGCGTCCCAGCTGGTGCCAGGAAAATCGATAATGAATGAGAAACAACTTCTGTCTCGGTTGACATTTGCCCGCGTCGGGTCCCTTATTAACGCAGCGAAACGTTCCCGTCGCGGTGTGTCACGGTGTGTCACGTGGTGTGTCACGGTGTGACGTGGTGTGTCGCGGTGTGTCACGTGGTGTCACGGTGTGTCACGTGGTGTCACGGTGTGTCACGTGGTGTCACGGTGTGTCGCAGTGGCGAGCGGCCTGGGTTGACATCGCCTCTTTGCCGCGCTTCAGCAAAGAGAGTGTGGCCCGTGAAGCGGGCGATGGAGGTGATGGGGGTGATGGGGGGTGAAGTGGGCGATGGAGGTGATGGGGGTGATGGGGGGTGAAGTGGGTGATGGGCGGGGATGGGGTGATGGGGGGGAATGGGGTGATGGGGGGTGATGGGGGTGATGAGGGCGAGATGGGGGGTTGTGTCGCACGCGGATCTCTCGAAGTGGCCGCTGCTGCTGCTGCCGCTCTGGAATGGGAAAGCGCCGAGGACAATTGGAGTGTGTGAGTGTGTGTGCCAGTGTGTGTGTGTGCGAGTGAGTGTGTGTTTGCGAGTGAGTGTGTGTGTGAGTGTGCGAGTGAGTGTGTGTGTGTGTGCGAGTGAATGTGTGTGTGTGCGAGTGAGTGTGTGTGTGTGCCAGTGTGTGCGAGTGAGTGTGTGTGTGTGCGAGTGAGTGTGTATGTGTGTGTGCGAGTGAGTGTGTGTGTGTGCGCCTGTCAGGGGTCCAGCCTTCATAGGTGCTCGCTAACAAGCACTTTCCCCAATAGTCTATTGAGGTTATTTGGGGGGTCGTTGCCTTTGTCTTTGCCTGTCAGGGTGAAGGTCAGGCTCGCACGGCCTGTCGGGAAGGTCTGGGACAATAGGGCAGCGCGGTGGTGGGGGGGGGGGGCTGGGCAGCTGGGGCCCTGGGTGCGACATTTCTGCGAGATTTTCATTCATCATTATCTTCATCATTATCGGAATCATAATTATCGTCACGATCATTACTGTCATTATCGTCATAGCCGTCATTATTGCTGTCATAATTAGAATCGTGATCAGCATCATGAGAAACAGCAGTGTTATCATCATTCATTGTCTTCAGCATCATCATAATCACAGCATCCTCATGATTATGCCACCGTTTACACGAGCACCTTACACATCAATAAATCGCCACAAGGTGCACATTCATTTGTGCATGGCCATGTGAAAGATCTACTTAATGCTACCGAATGTTTGCATTGCATTTATTCCGTCAGCATCATAGGCATGCGGTTACGACATTTTCGATTGGGGTTGCAGTGAGCAGTGGACTCCCTTGTGTTGGAGAAAAGTCCGTGGAAGATGACTTTACAGAACTCACAATCAGAATCCGAAATCCATTAAATAGCCTCTTTATTCACGCGGCACTGGTTGCAGAACACCTTCGATTGTGACATTAATTTACATCGTTACAAAACAAAGGTGTCTGCACAGGGCATGACATATTAATATGCTCAATAACAACAGACACGTATGCATTTATGCATGATATGAACGTATACAATTTACAAATATTTAAAGAATTCTAGACGTAGAAAAGTAGTATTCAGGCTGGCTGAGCGAGGCTTAGCAGAATCAATCGTACACAATAGGGAATAGATGGGTTTTCGCTCTGGATTTCAGTGCTGACAAAGCTTTGGGATTAGGGATACCAAAGGGGGAGTCTAAGCCAGACAGTGGGTGCAGCAGAGGAGAAGGAGGGAAGGGGGGGAGGAGGACGATCGCTCCGAGCAGAGCAGCACCGAATGTATTTCCTCGTATCATCGCACTGCTGATGAGTCCATTGATCTGCAGGTGCGCTGAATGCAGGGACGGCGACATCGCCACGCGTTCACGGCGCGTGCGCGCGCAACATTTGAGCAATCTCTGCTGCTTTGTCTGCCACAAGCCACTGTATTGATGAGCCATTGTGAGGTTACAAACACGCGCACGCGCGCAGATAAATATATAACAATAACCTTTTTGTTGCTTTGATGCATTGACCGCGGGTATATTTGGCACCGAAACCTGCGGTACAAATCGTAAACTAATCTTCTTCAGCTTTTCTCCACCGTGGATTTTTTTTTTTTGGCGGGAGGCCGCGAGACGTTCGCTCGTCTCCGGGCAACCGTGGAGACGGGGAGGTTGGCGAGGAGGAGGAGGAGGCGGTGTGGTGTGGTGGGGAGGGCGCGTGGTATGGTGGGGAGGGTGCGTGGTGTGGTGGGGAGGGAGCGTGTTGTGGTGGGGAGCGTGGTGTGGTGTGGCGGGGAGGGAGCGTGGTATGGTGGGGAGCGTGGTGTGGTGTGGTGGAGAGGGAGCGTGGTATGGTGGGGAGGGTGCGTGGTGTGGTGTGGTGGAGAGAGTGGAGAGTTTCCCATACCTGGGCAGTGTGCTTATGACCGGCTCCAGTTTAACAGCAGAGGTCTCACTCCGAATCAGTCGAGCGGCAATATCTTTTCATCGGTTGCGTAACGCTGTGTGGAAGCTACCTGGTCTGTCGCTCCGCACGAAGCTTCAGGTCTTTTCGGCCACGGTCATTCCCTCCCTTCTCTACGCTTGCGAAACGTGGACCCCCCTGATGGAGCATCTTCGCCGGTTGGAAACATTTAGGCTGGCCTGCCTACGATCCATCCTGGGTTTAACCAGGCTGGATTGTGTGAGGAGTTCACAAATCCTTGAAAGATCTGGGCAAAGTCCCATCGGTGAGCTCCTCCGGCAGGCAAGGCTGCGTTGGCTGGGTCATGTAGCCCGCATGCCCAGCCACCGCATGCCTAAACAGCTTTTGTTCGGCCGGATCGAGGGGGCTAAACGGGCGCGGCACGGGCTAGAGAAGAGATGGAGTGATGTGGTACAGGAGGACGTGGAGCTGAGTGGACTTGCCGATGACTGGTACCAGCGGTGTCAAGATCGGCCTCTGTGGAGGAGGCTCGTGAAGGACGCTACTGGGCAGTTGGAGGCAGTCGCCCTCCAACAACAACGGAGGGCGGAGGAGCGACGCTCACAACAACGAGCGGAGCGCCGGGTGGCTAAAGCACAGCAAGTTGGTACAGTAGGGGGCAAAGGTGGTGCATCAGCCAGTCATCTCGGTCATCTCGGTCAGTCGTCCCATGGCACCTGCTGGGTCTGCCCCGTGACCTCCTGCCAGCGGGCGTTCGACACTTCACGTGGCCTCAAGGTGCACTTGGCCTGGCACAAGCGTCGTGGTGACGTCACCGCCACTTAGTGGCGAATGGCGGTTGTTGTGGTGGGGAGGGAGCGTGGTGTGGTGGGTGCGTGGTGTGGTGTGGTGGGGAGGGAGCGTGGTGTGGTGTGGTGGGGAGGGAGCGTGGTGTGGTGTAGTGGGGAGGGAGCGTGGTGTGGTGTAGTGGGGAGGGCGTGTAGTGTGGAGTGGTGGGGATGGAGCGTAGTGTGGTGTGGTGGGGAGGGCGCGTGGTGTGGTGTGGTGGGGAGCGTGGTATGGTGGGGAGGGTGCGTGGTGTGGTGGGGAGGGCGCATGGGGTGGTGTGGTGGGGAGCGTGGTGTGGAGTGGTGGGGAGGGAGCGTGGTATGGTGGGGAGGGTGCGTGGTGTGGTGTGGTGGGGAGGGTGTGTGGTGTTGGTGTGGTGGGGAAGGCGTGTGGTGTGCAGTGGTGGGGAGGGAGCGTGGTGTGGTGGGTGCGTGGTGTGGTGTGGTGGGGAGGGAGCGTGGTGTGGTGTGGTGGGGAGGGCGCGTGGTGATGTAGGAGCAGCGTGAAGCCGGTACCCGGATGACACCCGCAGAGCCACACACACAGAGCACTCCAGAAATCATATTGCGCTGTGGTAAATTGTTGTCTTCTACGTTCTGTTGTTGTTGTCTTGGCGCGCGTGGTGCGCGTGCACGCGCGCGTGGTGCGCGTGCACGCGCGCGCGGGGAGCGCCAAGGAATCCAAGTCACCAGAGTTCGATTCCCAACCACGGCCAAAATCGGTGGCGAGCGATGTCTGCTCCTGTGCGAGACCTCCTCGAGGTCGACTCGGCCTCAAATGAGTACGCGGTGCGGTGTGTAAACATGAGCACTGGGGGGGGGGGGGGGCGGGGAAACAAAGGCGGCCGGGCGTGGTCCTGAGCCACGCCACCACGCCCTTGCTTCTCGTGCCGCCTTTGACAGGCGCTCGCCAACAGCCTGTGTAGCGGGGGGCCTCTTCGTGTGTGCGTGTTGGAGACGGCCACCGCACGGCAGATGTAACATTCTCCGACATTCTCCCAACGCTGTATCCACCTGCGCCGTCTCAACAGCCGAACGCAGAGAGCCACGGCTGGCGCCAGGGCTCAGGCGCTCCGCCGCCACCACCGACAAACTCCTCTCCCCCCACGCGGTCTTCACCACATCACGCTCGGACAGGCTCAGAGATGCGCGCGCGGTGTTCACTTCGTAGCGGCGAGACGGCGGGAGACCGCCACGTGGCGGACAAACCGCGCACAGAGTGGAGGTTGTCGGTGTTGTGGGTGTTGAGGTTGTCGGGGTTGAGGTTGTGGGTGTTGAGGTTGTGGGTGTTGAGGTTGTGGGTGTTGAGGTTGTCGGTGTTGAGGTTGTGGGTGTTGAGGTTGTCGGTGTTGAGGTTGTCGGTGTTGAGGTTGTCGGTGTTGAGGTTGTGGGTGTTGAGGTTGTGGGTGTTGAGGTTGTGGGTGTTGAGGTTGTTTTGTTTGTGGCTTAGCGACCCGCTCGGGCTGAGCTACTCGGAGCAGAGACGACAATAACGAATGAATTCCATCTCCCGCTTCATTTCGCATTACTCGCCAGGCGATGTGGCTATCGACACACGGGGGAAATGGGGGGTGGGGGAGGGGTGCCCCGCGCGTTCATCCCAGTCGGGTCCCGGGGGGCCGCTTTGCCCTCGCCCCTTCTTTGTTTAACCAACTGCGCGCTCGGAGGGGCCGCGCGTTTCGGTTAATGAAGCAGCACGACTCCCATCATGACTCATATCGCGACTCTCATCGCGACTCCATCGCGACTCATATCGCGACTCTCAGCTCGGCACGCCTCCTGTCCGTGTGTTCACTCCCTGCTTGAGTTGTTGTTGTTGTTGTTACCATCTCACGTCCCCCGCCCATCCGACGTACACGCCGTGGGGTGGCCTTCGTGCGGCAGCGCATTGACAAAGAGGCGCAAATTGCGTCTCCCTCGTCGTGTTACTTGGACTTTGCGGCAGCGCCTCACGTCCATCGGGAAGTCGGCGAGGCATCTCCGCCCGGGATAAATAATTAATAAAAGGCGGCGAGAGGTGACGTCACAGACGACTTGGCGAGGCGCCTCCGACTGGGCCGTGTCCACGTGAGCCCCCCCCCCCCCCCAAAACAGTCGATTCAAGTAAGCTGAGTAATGTCTCCCACTTAGCAGAGCAGCGGCGATGTTCACGTAAGATCCATCATCTCTCGTTTCGCGGGTGTCTACAGGGTCACTCGGGCCAGTAGCTTCAGACAGCCTAATTAGTAGCGATGTTATATTAATATTAATAAGCTTCGCTGCGGCGAATGCATCCCCCACGAGCTCCCAGCCTGAGAAAGCGCGGTTATGTAACGTCGCGTCTCCTGGAAGCGCCCCGGCCATCTGCTCCGGGTGTGATGATGCAGTTGCGCGTATTTCTTTAAACAGGTTGTTACACACGGCTAACTGGGTGGTAATGTACATCATCATCATTAGCCATGGTCCATCAACTGCTAGATGAAGGCCTCCCCAAGCTGCCGCCTTCACCCGTGACCCTGCGGTGTAACGTTTCACGGAGCATTTGCACATGAGCGGTCATCGCTCCATCTCCTTCAGCGGATGCCTCCTCTGGACGGGTTACGTTCATTGGCTGCCACTCAGTCATTAGCATCGCGCACGAGGCATCGTCCCTGCCAACGACGCCTTCCGCCTGTGCAGTCACCGACATCGCGATCCAGAACGTGAAGATGCCATCGTGGGTGCCAGAGCCGTCGATGTCACCTGACACCTCTCCACTCCTGACACGTCACTGGACCATCAACGTCGTCAGCTGTTGGGCGGCGCGGCGTCGTTGTGTCCCTGCTGCTGTTGGTCGTCACAGCTCTTCAGATCTGGGAAGCTGAGCGGGGGCGAGCCTGGCGAGCACTTGCACGGGGATACGGCACCAGGCCGCAAGGTGGCCAGGAGATGGCAATCAGAGCCACGGATCCATGAAGCCAAACAAACCCCTCCCGCTGCGGCGTTCCACTATCCACTACGAACATCACAGTTGAACCCAGACCCCAGGACGATTACGTAAATTGTTCAACTCGGAATCGTTAATCATATGAAGAATCGATTATTTTTCATCTGCATAGTTTCGTCTATCCCATGAGTCTAAACGTAACATTGGCAAATGAATTACAATAATAAGTATTGGATTCCCACACAATTATATGGATACATATTGAGCGTCACGAGCTGAGTCAAGTCCCGTGTCCTCGTTGGCTCGACTCGCTGCGGAGTCGGGAGGAAGATGAAGAGTCGAGGCAGGGGGGGGGGGGGGACCTGGGGGTGGTGGTAGCATCTAGGGAAACAAAGGCGGCCGGGCGTGGAGCTGACCGAACACCCCTCGCTAACAACACTTGCCCCAACAGTCTGTTACGGATATACGGGGGACCTTTGTATTGCTATGGTAGGGGAAGCGGTGGTTGTCGTGGTTGCGGCGGTGGTCTGTGGATTGTTGTCGTCTGTGGGTTGAGGGTGGGGGCTGGGTGGCGGTGTGGGTGGGGCTGGGTGGCGGGGTGGGTGGGGCTGGGTGGCGGGGTGGGTGGGGCTGGGTGGCGGTGTGGGTGGGGCTGGGTGGCGGTGTGAGTGGGGCTGGGTGGCGGTGTGGGTGGGGCTGGGTGTGGGTGTAAGTGAGGGCGGGCAGGCGGATAGTCGTGGGGGTGATGGGGGTGGGGATGTCTGCCGCTCGAGAGAGGATGGGCGACCCCCGGGGGAGAGCGACACTAATTGTTGCTGGCAGGTCCTTAGCGCTGAGACGGATGACAGCTTCGTGAGCGGGTTCGGTGAGAGGAGGGGGGGGAGGTGAACGCCTCTGTGCTGGGTTGAAATGGGCTTAACCTTGTGCGCGTGTGTGTTCTAGGTCGACTCAGCCTCAGATGAGTACCTGGTGTGTTAGCATCGCCACTGGGGAGACAAAGGCGGATGGGCGTGGTGCTGGCCACCCACTCGCTCGTGAGCCGTGTCGGCCTTCATAGGTGCTCGCTAACAGCACTTGCCCCTACAGCCTGTTAAGGCTATACGGGTATCTTCGTCTTTGCGTGCTGCGCAGCAATGAGCTGCCGAGGGGGGGGGGTGTTTGTGTCTCTACGCCCAAGCTCCATGCAAACGTTCCCATTTAATTCCTGCCGCCGTCACCTGCCCACTTGCCTCCACCCACACACGGCACCGCGTCAACGCGACAAAGATCCCCCGTGTAGCGCACGCGGGCTGCTGGGCTAAGTGCTGTTGGCGAGCAGCACCTATGAATGATAACTTGAAGGGCCAACGCTGTGCCGACAACATCCCCGGCCGCCTTTGTCTTCCCGTGTGCTGATATTTAGTCATCGCACCGGTTACACGTGAAATGTGACCTCGGGGAGCACAGGGACGCTGCAGTCGAGTCGATGTGTGTGTGGGTTCACGGCGCAGACGCGCTCACCACTTGCGCCACCGCTCTCACGCATCATCGCCGCGCCTCTCGCTGGCTCGCGAGCTCATCTCGTCCGCCTTCTCACCCGACCCACGCGCCTCCCGAGCCGTCATCGCGAACGCCGCGCAAACTAATGAAGCGGCAGCAGAGGGAGGTGGTGGATTGGCGCACTCGCTCGGCTCGCCGCCTACACCACCCCCAGCGCCCGATGCAAACCGCCAGCCCTCCTCCTACCCCACCCCATATCTGCACAAAATTGAGTTTTATTGGAGATTCAAATCGAGACGGGTGACGGGCGCGATGAGCTGCTGACAGCCTGAGCGGATGCAGATTTTATCGCGCTGGGCGGGGCTGAGGGGGGAGGGGCTGAGGGGGCGGGGCTGAGGGGGAGGGGGCGGGGGTGATGGTGGATGCTCTGACTGGGACGTTGACAGCGACAATGACGATGACTCTGGTGATGGTAATGCTTGTGTTGATGGTGGGGGTGGTGGTTGGTCAT
>CM025612.2:524335-546603 GCA_014621495.2 Entosphenus tridentatus | reverse complement strand
GGTTGGTCATGGTGATGGTAATGCTTGTGTTGATGGTGGGGGTGGTGATGATGGTGGGGGCTTTAATATATTGATGCCATTTTCGGAACAAAATTCAACGTTGGTGCATGTGCAATACAATATACTTTTGGGGAAAGTCCTGTTAGCACCTATGAAGGCCGGTATGGCACATGAGCGGGCGGTGTGGCTAACACCACCCGGCCGCCTTTGTCTCCCCAGTGCTAATGTTCACACACCGCACCAGGTACTTATTTAAGGCTGAGTCAACCTAGCGAAGGCCCAAGACCGTTCAGATAGATAGTTGCCACCAATGTCGGCCGTGGGCCGGATTCGACCACGTGTGGCTGGTTTTGTAGCACACTGCGCTAACCACTACACTACCGCTCCCCACACACATACACAAGTACAGACACACACTAAACGCTGAAGAAGCCACAGAGTGAGCATCACAGAGCGGTAAATGACGCCGTGAGGACATCGAGACCCCCGCCCGCCCCTGCCGCCCTCCCACCAACTCCAAATCCACTTCGGCGAGGAGCCTCGCAGCCACCGAGTGACCGAGCGAGCGAGAGTCGATCGCGAGTCGCGCCCAGGCGCGGTGCCACCCACCCACACACGGGGACTCGACTCAAGGCGCTGCTGTTGACCACTCGGGACGCACCGCCTACGAGGAGCTCATCCAGTCCGTCTGTTCCATTCGCGCGGTAATCAAATTCACCCTCCACCGCCACCACCACCACAGGCGTTCCGATTCTGGTGGGGGAGAGAGGGAAGGAAGGGAGGGAAGCCGAGAGGGTTGCATCGCCTGACCCCCCTCGCACCCACCAACCTCCAGAGCAGCTCTGTGATCCCAGAATGTCTGCCCCCCACCAAAACAACACATTCCGAGCATGATACGAGCGTGTTTCGAGCATGATACGAGCGTGTTTCGAGCATGATACGAGCATGATGCGCAACGCAATTTTGGTGCCAGCACGGCACCACCCTCAATTGAATTGGGGCTGAATTGCGCGCAATTGCTCGTAACCCATCGCTCGCAATCAACCTCCGGCAATTGGTCGGTAAATTGGCGCGGCTTGGATATTTTGGGGGAGTGGGGCTTCTCACTTCTGGTGCCGCCGGTGCAATCGGCGGTTGCACGCGGTGGAGCTGCGCGGTTTTCCCTGAGATTTGTTCAGGAGATTCGGTGCAGCGGTCCGCTGTCTGAGATGCTGAGACGTCAATTTTTCGAGCGTTTTGAGAATCTCGTAGCGTGCCTGGGGATCGACATTGCTGCAAGTGGCGAGGAAACAGGGACGGGAGGCTCGCGACTTGGGAGCGTGGTTGGACTCTCCGTTGCGAGGTGACGTGCCGCAGAGAGGGCCTTGAGGTTAAAGGCGTTGGAAAACACTTTTAGCGAGGGACGTGAGTGTGGAAATGAGGAATGTTTACAAGGTGCGAGATAGACCGTGTCCGTGTGAGAACATCGCTGCTCGGCGCCGTCATTATTTTAGCGCCCACCACGGCTCGGGCTCGTTCGTGGCCCTCAGCGAATCTCTGCGTGAAGGAGAAACGTGCTCGTTGACAAGTGGATGATGCCGAGGGAGCGTGTAAATGTAATTTTACGATAATAGCGCCCTTTGTGCATTCATGGACCGTCACCGCGTCTCAAGGATTCTTCGTAAAGGTCCTCAATGGGGACGCTTTCACCGATTTCATCAAGGAGCGTTTACATCAAATTCAGGTTTTTATTTCTGCGACGAAATCGTTGCAATGTGATTCGGCTAAAATTGCGTCGTGATATTTGGTTGGTTAAACGTTCCCTCGAATAGGAAATGCGTAAATGGTCGCCGATGAACCCCGAGACAACTACGAGACGACCACGTGACCACCACGAGACGACCACGTGACGACTACGAGACGACCACGTGACAACCACGAGACGATGGGAAGAGCTCGCTGCTCGCCGTCGCGATGTTCGGCACCACGTGAAACGTCGTCAAAACTCGAATTAGTTTCCTGAAGAAGCTCCCACCACATGGAGCGAAACGTCGGACACCGCGCCGAACAGCAGCGGCTGCACGACCGCGAGAAGCCACGCGGCAGCGAGAGGGAGGCCTGAACCCTGGCGCTGCTGAGAATGTTCAGCGCCGCACATTCGTCAATAACACTGTGGCCTTAAAAGAGAAAACGTCCACATAATAGGTGACTTGTTGGGCAATTGGCCTTCTTCATAGCTCATACATCAATCGCGCACTCTGGTTTGCGTGCCATGAAGAAGGGCCATTGCTCGAAACGTCACCTGTTATCTATATACTTTTCTTATTTAAGACCACAGTGCTGTGCTTGACGAATGCATTGCGAGTGTTTGTGTTCTGCTTGTGCACCACTGCCGACACAGTCGCAGCAGCTGGGTCACCACCACCACCGAATGTGTGAAGGGTGAGAAGGGCGCGATTGGGTGGTTTCCGCGGGGAGGCTTCGGCGTCTCCCCTCGCACGCTGCGATGGGAGCCACCGGCCCCGTGGGCCTGGGCGGGGGCTCACGGTGAGTGGAAGCAGCAGCAGGAGCAGCACGAAGAGCAGGAGGAGCCGCAGGACGCGCGCGCACCCCACGACGCGTCGCGCCACCCCGGCCCCGGGCGGATTGGGCAGATCGCGCGCGGCGCTGCGGAGAGCGAAGAGGAGGAGGAGGAGGATGAGGAGGAGGGGGGTGGGGGCGGTGACCGTCGCCGGAATCCGTCCAAAAGATTGGAGCGGCGAGAGTCGAACGCCTCTCCGCCGCATTAACGAGCCGCGCCGCTCGTTTGTGCGGAATGATGTCCGACGTTTCGCTCCCGATAATAGTGCCGAGTGATACGCGGCACAGCCCGAGAACGCGGCACGATTGAGCCACGCGCGTGGGGTCGCTTCGTCGTCGTAAGTGGAGGATCGTGTGGTGGTGGTGGTGGTGGTGTTGTTGTGAGTGAGAGAGAGACGGAGACGAAGGGAGTCGGCGAGGTGCAGGCAGCGACGTTAGGCGGGTGGCAGCGTGAGGCAGGATGCACGATACGCATTGAGAGGACGAGAGAGGAGGGAGAGCGCACGGAGAGACAATTAGAGAAGGGGGGAGACATTGGACGTGCGAGAGAGTGAGAGAGTTAGAGATAATGAAAGCATTTGAGTTGGTGGTGAAAGAGAGGATCGAGTGGGAGGGGAATGAAGGGGATGAGGGATGAGAGAATGAGCGACGCGATGGTTTCGATCCCCGGAGGTCCTGGGCGCGGAGGCGCTAGACCAATTCCAAATGTGAGAAGGTGGTGGGGGGGGGGCAGCCGCGGCTCGTCGCTGGCAGGGGCGTCTCGCTCGGGCGACGGGGGGGGGTTAGAAACGGGTGCGCCGTCGCACACAAACACAGCGAGAGGAGTCTGTGGCGACTACAGCACACACACGCACACACGCACGCGTCTGTGTGTCTGCTGTCGCTGAGACACTGAGACTCCCTCGCCACCAACACCCAGGGACGTGTCAAGTGAAGCGTATTTTGTTTCACTGAGTGAGAACTCAAGAGACCGGGGTAGGAGTCGCATCTGCAGGAGTGACCTGGGTTGTTACCAAAATGACGACAGCAAAAACAAATAAAGTCCTGGGCGGCCAATGCGCGCCGAGAGGCAGCAGTGTGTCTGCGTGCGTGCGCGCGCGCGCGGAGAGCCACGTACGTACAGCGACCAGCACACGGAGTGTGCGATTATTCGTTGTCTTGGTTCCTCGGTGTTGTGTAATTAGCTCAGGGGAGCCCAGCAGCCACATGGTTAGGCCCTTCCCTCCCATGAGCCTTAGGCCCCTCATAACCCTAATCCGTTCCCTGGGTGGGGCGGGTTACTCGTAATATCCAAACAGACAGCTTCAATAACCTATTACCGCGCTGACCTTCCCTGATCATCTCGCAACTGAAGCCTACAACTCCTGCTATTCGCAGGCAGTCTGCCATGCAGGTACTAAGCAGGCTCAAGCCCGCTGCGCATCTGAGATTCGACGGGATGTTTGTGAAGGCGTTGATGAGCGCCCGCGGTTCCGGGGAGAGCAAGCGCCAGAAGCAGCAGCAGCCCCGGCAACAGAAGCAGCTGCAGCAGTGGCAGCAGTAGAACCAGAAGCCGCAGAATAGACGTAGCAGGAACAGCAGCAGCAGCAGCTGAAGCAGTAACGCTGCTTTGTTGCGCTGTCGAGCTCTCAGGCCAAGCCTCCGATCGCAGATAAGGGCCCTGATGGCTTTCTGTAACATTGACTGAGCCTCGCAAGGAAATCGCATTGGCATCAGAGGACCTTTTTGTCCTAGCTTCAGGGCCAAAGTCTGCTTTTGAAAACATTCGCTCTGACAAGACTGAGGAAATATGAAAACCTTCGGCTTAACAAAGCGAACAGCACCTGGCCATACGCGTGCTCTCTCACCAGCCCTGCTGAGGCCAATCCTACTTACCGTTGTTCTCCGAACCGGTGAAAATAATGGGGATACAAACGTCACGTATTTATCCCAGGAAAATGCAACCGAGACTCGAGACTCCTTTATATAACGATAAGTGGGTCGTGCATTGAGATGCTTCGGTGATTCATTAATTTTATATTTTGCTTGTGGGAAGAGACTGAAGGCGCCGGTGGAAGTCCGCCAGACGCCAACCCCGAGGTCACCACGAGTGGACTCACAGCCATCTGTGCATTATGCAAGAAAGACAGAGTTTTCCCCCCCTAAAACAAGTGCATGGTGGTCCCCTTGACCGAGGTGACCATCACGACTCACCATTTGCTTACATTTGTTGTCGCGGTGGCCGCAGAGCACCACAATGCACTTCTTCAGGACATGCTGATGTCTGTTCGCGTAATGCAACATCCGGTGGCGCGCTGTCCGAGGGGGGGGGGGGTTCTCATCATTTACAGATCTTACAAACGGGCCTACGAACCCACTTAGCGTACTGCCAGCATTATCGTTATCTCGCACCCCTGGCGGGTTCGGGATAAAAAAAAATCCCCGATCCACCGATCTTCGCCTGCACAGCGCGGGATCACAGCCGCCGTACGTGTGCACGCACGGCGGACTCTTCCCGTGTCGAAAAGAGCTTCACGACTCATCGGATTCCTCCACTATAAAACAAATATTCTGATGTACAAACATGGTGCGGGACTGCGGTGCGTTTCCGGATTGTGTGCCACGTGTTGTCTGGCATGATGTCCGACGTTTCGCTCCACGTGCTGGGAACATGTTCAGGAATTGAAGAACCGTTTGTTGAAGGCACTCGCAGCGTGTGGAGCAAAACGTCGGACATCGTGCCGATGGACGGGCAACTGGGACGGGAACTTGGGGCGGGTACCAGCGACGTCCCAGGCGAGTTGGGTAGCGAGGAAGGAGTCGGCATGGAGATTCTTGCTTTTGGGGCTTCATGTTCCAGAAGGTTTCTGTGTTGCAAAAGTACTAGAATTGTAGACGTGTGTTTACTCTCCAACACACCGCAGTGTTGAACTCGTAACTAATTAGCACGTTTTCTTTCCGTGGCAAACCTGACTAATCAGCTGTGTCGGTTGGTGGCAGGTTTAAGGACGCATTTATATTTACGCGACCTAACCCCAAAAACCTCTGTTATGAGTAAAATACGAATTGAAATTGTTTTATGCGGAGTGTTCACAATTCTATTAATCTCTTTTTCAACACGTCTCTTTTTTCGTAATCAAATTAATGTCCAGAGAACTTACTTCTGGATGTTTAATTTAACACGTGTTTATTAAACGTTTAATAATTTGTTCTTGAACTATCACCGTTAATGAAAAACGTTCCCAGGTTTTCAGAGGATTGCAAAATGATTAATGTTATTTGCGATAATAGTTTTATTTCATAAATATTGCGCTTTTTTCCTCTCGTATCTTAAGAAGTGAACTCACTACTGTAATCATGTACAGATCGTTATGTAAATTCGCGAGATGCGTTTCTCTGCTGCTCGGTGGGTATATGCATACGTGGGTGGGCACATAGATGGATTTGTAGGTAAGTGGGTAGATGGGTCTGTTCGTCGGTGTGTAAGTCGATGGGTGGCATGGTAGGTCGATGGGTGCCGTAGGTGTCTGGGTGGGCAAGTGCATCCAGCAGGTGGGTAGGTAGGCAGATGAGTGTATGCATAGTTACTGTGTGGGTGAGTTTTTGAGTGGATCGGTAGGTGCATATGAAGGTGCTTGAGCGGGTCCGTGTAGGTATGTGTGAATCGGTACGTCGGTAGTAAGTGCGTGGATACGTGGGTGGGTGGGGACGTCCATGGGTGGTGGTGAGCCGAACGGTGGCAGTGGAGAGGTAGGATGAGTAGGGGGCATTGAGGGGGGGGTGGCTTGGTGGCGCGATTGGCAGAGCCCGGCTGGAGTGCTTGATTAAATGTGACTCGGCTTTCCAGAGACAAGGCGCTGCGGTGTGAAATCAATCAGACAGCCTGTCAGCGTGCGCGCGGTCACACTTAAGCACCGCGCTGAAAATGGATTTGGAGGCATAGATAAACATTGCCTCCCAACTACGGCGACTCATCCCTCCCGTGCCAACGGGCCCTCCCCCGCCTGCACCTCCCACTCAAACGCGGCACGGGGAGGAGACGGGCGGCCTCGGCGAGCCAGGCCACCGAGTGGTTGTTTAACCCCGACGGCGGCGACGGCGGCGGCCTCCGTTTCGTTTTGCTCTTCGACGCGGCCTGCCCGGCGCTGCCGGGTGCTGCCCGATGCGCCCACGCCACGAGGCGGTGCGGAGTGCGGCTCAGGCAGCTCTCGCTCGCCCTGGGATCTCCTCCCTTCCTTCCCTTTCCTTCCACGTCTCCCGTCGCAATGGTGCCCAGTTCGTCGGCAACACATCTCGCTAAATCCCAGCCTTTGCAGATTTCCGATGCGGCTCGCGCTGAAGAATTGGAGCGGGCAGGCTTTATTGCGGCTCGGGTAATCCCGTCTGATGTGTTGTAAATAGGTTTGTAAGCTGTTTTTGTTGCTGGCAAGCTGAGATCAGCCTCGGCTGTGGATTTGGAGAAACGCGCCGCATGCAAAGTGTCGGCGCGGTGAGTCGCCAGCAGGGAAAGTGGGCGGGGGAGGGGGGTGATAGAGTGGGGAGTGGAGTGTCGGGGCTTGGAAGTCGTGGGGTGAGTTTGGTGGGGGGGGGTACAGAGGAGGGAAGCGATGAGAGGGCGATGGAGAAAATGTGTTTTGTGTAACGTCATGCAGAGGTGAAAATTTGCTAACATCTCGAAACGTTGGAAAATTCTGTTCTTTGCCGTACAGATGCAGGATTTGTTTTCCTTGATCACTTTTAAAAGCGTCCTGCGAGGATGAGTCGCGCGCAATCCCGCGGCAGCCGGAGGAGCTCGTGAAATGCGTTCCTTACCGCAGGGGGGGGGGTCTGGACGACACCCCCTCTGCTATTTCCTCACAGCAACGATTCTACCGGTGATTGATGGCACGGCAGAATTGTCTCGGCTGCGGCCACCGCGGTTCGAGCCCTGGGCGAGTCTCTCTCTCTCTGTCCCCGATCCCTCGCTCCAGCTCGCGAGACCCACGGGCGGAGTTGAATTGCCAATCGCTCCACGGTGGGGTGCAGTGCGCGTGGCTTGCCGAACCCCTCCAACACGCCCGCTGTTTGCGTTGCCGCTCTGCAGGAATGCGACAATGGTTGGGCCTTGCAAGTACTCGCCCCTACCATAGGAATGTGGAATGACCGCCACCTGCCTCGGCAGGCAGCGTTTGATGACGCTGCCAGTGAGCTGAGCCACGGCGACGCGGGGTGCGGGTGGACCGCTGGGCCCTGAGGCCCTGCACGCGAAGGGCCATGGCGGGTGATGGGAAGCCGCTTCCCGTCCTTGAAATGATTTCTCACCGTGCGAAGCCGACCGTGCTGATCGGTGGTGCGGGGGGTGGGGAGGGGGGCATCGAGTTGCGGGCTTCCAGGGGGGCGCGAACGACAGTCCACGATGCGCGACCACCGGTAGAGCGGTGCCGCAGAGCCTCACGTCACTGCACAGCCACGGAGCCGGCGAGCCGAGTTCGATTCCCGGCCACGGCTAACATCAGTGGCGAGGGATGCCTGAACCGGTCTTGGTTACTCCCCGCCCCCTTCGTCAACCCGCAGTGACCAGCGTGGCGAAATATGGTCAAACAACCCCCACGACCGTCACGGCACGGAGTGGCCTTCATCCAGCAGCGGATTGACAAAGCACCGCACGTTCGTCTTGTTGTTAATCTCAGATGCACGCACGGTGCTTCTGTTCAGCTGCATCTCTTGCCGTCAAAAGTGATACAAGATTTATTGATCACATCTACGGAATGCTTACAGGCCCTTCGGATTACACCCGTTGGGTTGCACTCCTTCGTCGAGGAGGCCGCTCTCCTATCTTACAGTTACATGCTAATCCCTCACATTAACATCACTAGCCCCAGCCACTTCTTTATGACCCTTGGGATACACCCATTTCAAACCTTTTTAAAACAGTCTGCCTCAGCAGCAGACCATGCTTTCCCACCTGATGATGGACGCTTGTGTTGCCCCCGAAACATCGTGATTTATTTTATTTTCTACCTACGTGACTTCACCGAAAGAACCAAAGAGTATGGAATCCTGCAGTCACGAAAGCTTCAAATCTAGATTGAACCGCGGTATTCGTTGAAACAAACACTGCACTCGTCTTGACCTCCTTGTGTCTCGTCAGCAGAGTGATGCTGTTTAACAAACGCTGCTGGACTGCCAGATGTGCTCGTCTTTAACGCGGCTCGGCCTGGAACAATAAGCAAACTCGTATAGGATCTCATTCGGCGATGCCGTGCCACGTTGTTTGTAAGAAGGGAAATAATTATTAGACTTCCGTCCGTCTTTGTTTTTTCACGTAAAATATGTTCATGTTCATCAGCCGATTGATTGGTCTTTCGGACTTTTGGTGTCCCGCAGCATTTACTTAAACGCGATCATTGACATTAATTAATTGTATAAATGTTGAACCTCTTTCGCACCGTACGTAACCAACTGTGATAATCGGAGGTGCGGGGGGAAGGACAACAAACTATACACAAAAAGGAGTTCTGAATAATGTTTTTGTTCAATCTAGATGATGATTTAAAAGTGCATAGCTTCCAGTGGCTTCCTAACATCGGCAGGAAGAGCGTTCCAGACGGCCGCAGAAGCGCATCTGAAAGCGCCACGCGATGCAGTGGCCGTCTTTGTTCGATGGTTAGCCGAAAACCGCTGCGAGGATGACCGGAGTTTGCGTGATGATGGTTAATTCTACTTGACGAGATCATCAATGTATTGTGGTTTATTTTTTACGTATGAAAACAGACATAATATATGTAAATAGAGTACATACACTGCTATGAGAAGTCTTTGCGAGAGAGTCCTGCTCGTGTTTTTTAAATGTTTGCTTTCAGCAGCAGCAGCAGCAGCTATAATTGAGAGTGAAGTTGCGGTGATGATTTTTGCAGCTGTCACAAGATGTCCCAGCGTTGACGAGGGGTTTGTAGGGAAACTTGAAAAGCCGCCACGGCACCAACAGCTTAGTGTCCTTTCTGTAGTGTCACATCTTCCGTGATGTAACGGCGGGGGGTTGGAATTGCATTACGTTTCTTATTATTCTTCGTCTTCTCAGACTTATTTTTTTAAACCTTTCTCAAATCCATACACGGATGCCTGCACCTGCATTCTCGCAGCCATACGTAAGCTGCGTCGCGCGTTCCCCACTCGTTCCTTCCCCACGAGTTCCCACTCGTTCCTCACGTGTTCCCCACGTGTTCCCCACTCGTTCCCCACTCGTACCCCACGTGATCTCCACGTGTTACCCGCTCGTTCCGCACGTGTTCCCCACTCGTTCCCCACTAGTTCCCCACGTGTTCCCCGCGTGTTCCCCATGTGTTCCCCACTCGTTCCCCGCTTGTTCCCAACATGTTCCCCACGTGTTCCGCGCGCGTTCGCCGCAAGGTCCCCTCTAGTTTCCCGCACATTGCCTCCCCAACGATAACCGAGTAAATGTATAAAGACACCATCATCAGCAGCAGCCATGGTCTATCCACTGCTGAGTGAAGGCCCCCTAGCCCTCACCACCTCACACGTGGTTCTCCGTTGTAACAATCCACCCAGCATCTGCACACGAGCCGCTGATTCCATTGCTCCATCTCCTCGGTGGTCGTTCTCTCTCACACACGCCGGTCCATCGCTTGGCTAACACCCCGTCACTGCTCTCGACCATCATCCCTTGCGGTGCCACGTGCCGTGTCCAAGCCCATCCCATTCGCTTTCCTTAACAGTTTTAATGATGCCGCAATCTCCGCTAAAGCACACCATGCTGGTAGTTGTAGTGATAACAGAACAGAGTGGTGCATACACTTTGGAAGATCCCCCCCCCCGCCTCCAGAGCGAATTATGAAAATTGTCACTGTCCTCAGCCTTCAAGGCACATTGAAAGCGTCAAACTTGCTCAATGAGCCATTCTCCTTGGTTGGCTTGTGTGTAATGGGCCTCAATGTTAATTTGTAAAAGGCACTCAGGAAATGTAACGACGGTGATTATTTTTTTTCTACCAAAGCCTGTGCTACGGAATTCGGCTCGCAAGGTTGCGACTTCGAGTTCGAATCCCACACGGGGGGAGGGGGATGATGGCTGGGGGTGACTCCGTTCGGCGGTCTGTCTCAAGCCTGGGGTTTGCGGGGGCCCCTAGTTCGCGACCCACCGTGACAAACATAATTCATGCCTACTAATCTTACTACTAATCGTACTACTAATCTTCTTACTAATCTCCTCTGGTGAAATGCAAATTGAGTCGCGACTCGCTGTGTGCCTGATGATTGCTAAACACGTCTTGAGGGACGATTCAAATTAAGATGTGAATCTTGTGTGTGTCCGTGTGTACGTGTGTGTGTGTCCGTGTGTACGTGTGTGTGTGTGTACGTGTGTGTGTGTGTCCGTGTGTACGTGTGTGTGTGCCCGTGTGTGTGTCCGTGTGTACGTGTGTGTGTCCGTGTGTGTGTGTCCGTGTGTATGTGTGTCCGTGTGTCCGTGTGTGTGTGTCCGTGTGTACGTGTGTCCGTGTGCACGTGTGTGTCCGTGTGTGTGTACGTACATGACCCATAAGGGGAGCGGCAGTGTAGCAGTTACTGCACTGCGCTTGGAACCTGGCAACCCCAGTTCGATTCCCGCTCATGGCCAACACCAGTGACGATTATCTGAACCGGCCCTGGGCCTCGGCTAGGTCGACTCAGCCTCAAACGAGTACCTGGTGTGATGTGCAAACATCGCCACTGGAGAGATAAAGACGGCCGGGCTTGATGTTGGCCACACCACCCCTTGTGTCCCATGCCGGCCTTAACAATAGGTGCTCGCTAACAGCCTGTGCAGGCTTTATGGGGGGTGTTGGACAGGTTCTGACAAGCGGAAGAGGAAAAAAAAGTGGAACGTTTGTATGTATGTTGTATGTATGTTTATGTTGTATGTATGTTGTATGTATGTTGTATGTTGTATGCAAGTATGTTGAACTTCTTTCTCATCGTACATAGCCAACCGTGCTTATCGGGAACGGGCGGGGAACGTGTGACCCGGCACTGGATCCGTGTTCCCTTTCCTCCAAACTACTGCTGACTTGACCTCGCCTTGACCTCGCCCTGACCTCACCTTGACCTCGCCTTCACCTCGCCTTGGCCTCGCCCTGACCTCGCCTTGACCTCGCTTTGACCTCGCCTTGACCTCGCCATCACCTCGCCCTGACCTCGCTTTGACCTCGCTTTCACCTCGCTTTCACCTCACCTTCACCTCGCCTTGACCTCGCCTTGACCTCGCCCTGACCTTGCCTTGACCTCTCCGTCCGCCCCCTTGCCCCGTGGTGCGCTGCCGTGCGACGCGTGCAGTGTGGCCGGGGCGGCTGTGGCCTTCCAGCTGGGTGGCGACCTCAGCGGCGCGTCCCTCGGCGCCGTGGCCAACTCTGCAGGTGAGTGGCGCAGCGGGGCCCGGGTCGCCACAGGCGGCCACAGAGTCCACGTCGCGCCGTCTCCGCACCCGCCACCCGCGTGCCCCGTGAGGTCAGAGGCTGTGCGAGCGTGGCGACACGCACGCGCCTCTACCGGATTACACGACGCACTCCCGCGCTCCCGTCTTTACAATGCAAGGGTTAAAGTTACAGTTTTATTATCTGGAGGATTCGGTAATTATTATGATGACCGTATCTGGAGATTTGTTTCGCGCGTGTGTGTGCGCGAGTCGGGCTTGTCCAATGTTCGTTTGGCGACGTGGCGGTGTTGACCTCTCGCGGGAATCCCTCCCCAGCCGTCCGTGCTGTCGGCTCCCTGTTCGAGTCGAGGCTCTCCACCTTCCTCTCTCTCCTCTGCCTGTGACCAACTTTATTCTCTCTCTCTAAAGCAAATATTCTGACTGTATCTGTGCACCTGCGGTCGCGTTCAGCTGCTATTTAGATCCACATTGTATTGTGTAGCCAGTCCCGTACGCAGAGCCGATACTGTGACATCGCTGGAGTGCTATGAAGGAATTCGTTGTGAATTTGTATTATTTTCTAAGGGGGGGCCGAGTGTAACAGTCCCCAAGACCTACAGCGTGGGGGGGCCGTCATCCAGCAGTGGATTAAGGAAGGTGCTGCGATTGATTGTGACGGCGTTCTTCTTATTTAAGGCACTTCATTGATAGGAAGGAGGCAGTGAATGCATCACAGGCAGATGATTAGAGGTAGGCCTGGAGCCTGGACGAGCAGGCGCAGGGAGCCGACAGCACGGACGGTGGAGGGAGTCCCATCCGCCAGCATCAGCAGCAGCAACGTAGAGCGAGCGACCTCCCACCGAGTCAATGTGACTGGGAGGCTTCAACAGAGCGCCTCCAAGAGCAGCGGAGTGAGCTGAGAGGTCGGCAGGGGCAGCTCTGTGGATGGAATCACGTACTCAAGGTTCGTAATCTTCGGGAACACAAACCATTGCAATTATAATTGTTTTTATCGAAGCGAAATGTGAGTGAGAAGAGTCGTCTGGGCAGGCGGCTCGCGCGAGCCAAGGGCACAAAAACACCGACCGTGCGATGGCCGCCGTCGTCGGGCCGAGTGGCGGTGCCTGGGCGTGATGGGAAGCCGATGAGGGGTCGTCAGCCTCCCAGCGCGTCGTCTGATTGGCTCACGAGAGGGGCTCGGTCAGCAATGCCCGTCGCGTGATTGGTCCGTGGAGGCACCGGGGCCTCGTGGCTCACCTTGACTTCGATCTCGGTTCTGGGGGAAGTTTGGCGCAGATTGTTTCGGTTCCGTGTCGGCGGCTTCATTGCGCCGTGCGGGTTTGTTTTGTTTTTGTGTTCAACTGTCAAGGTGAACGTTCGTCCGTTCGTCCCTCCTTCCGGACGCGACCGTCCAGCCAGCAAAACTTTAAACAATTAATATAGTATGCTGACATTCCTAAAACACAGTGGCCAGCAACAAGCAGCACGACTGAAGGAGGACTAAACAAGAGATGATAATACGTGTCGTGAATTGCGCACGGTTTTCATGAGGAGCTGGGCAAGGAGACGGTGGGAGGGAATTACAAAGTGGACTGCTCCACAAAGTGGACTGCGAGGGAAGATGCAGAAAGAGAAGTGCTGTGAACTGCAGTGTGGTGAGTGAGTGGGTTAGAGTGTTGTTGTGACCTGCAGTGTGGTGAGTGAGTGTGTTGTTGTGACCTGCAGTGTGGTGGTGGTGGTGGTTGAACACGGTGTGGTGATGAGACGAACAGTCTGTGTCTGTTACACCGAGTCTGCAACATGGGTGGAGGAATCAACAGATGAAGCCCAGGGATGGGTAGCCATGCGAGTATCGATAGAAGAGTGATAAGGAGCGAGCGATGAGCAAGTGCCGGATCAGCCATCGGCCCGACTGCTTCACGTCGAGCTCGGAGGACCCCACAGCCACGAGGGAGTCCGCGGTCCCGACAGGAGAAGTTGGTTTGGTTGTTCGCCGATCGTGAGGACCGCTCGAGCGAACGCCTCTCAGAGGAACCGGAAACATCTCACAGGGTCGGACGCTCTCGCCCCAGGCGACGATCACCATCCGGGCACCATTCGCCCGTTGTGTGCAGCAAGTCCATCGCGCCTCGCATTCCCTCGTGCAAGTGTACAACGTTGAGCGAAAGCAGCATTACAAACGCATCGTCTGCTTGGACGCACGTCGCCAGGTTGTGGTGCCGGCCCAATGCGGAAACGGATCGAGTGCCAAGGACCCCCAAGGAGTGACCACTGTCTCGTCTGAATTCTCCTGGAAATGTGTACGTTGAACTTCTTTCTCACCGGACGTAGTCAACCGTGCAAATCGGAGGTGCATTAAACACACAAAAGCCGTTCTAAATAAATGAGATTTAAATGTAGATTATTTAGAAGTGCACAGCTCCAGTGGTTTCTTAATATCGGAAGGAAGAGCGTTCCAGACGGCCGCAGAAGCACTCCTCGAAAGCGCGTGATGCAGTTACCTTGAAGGTGTCTTCTGCCGGACAGCATTATAACGGGGAAATCACGAGCGTCATTCGCGTGAGCATCGCTCTCGATGTCACCACCATCGTGCTCGTCACCATCGTTCCGTCTGTAACAATTATCCCCCCCCCCACTACATTTTAGGTAACTTGTCACGATTCCGGGCCATCGTTCGATTGAATAATCGATTCGTGTTTATTGCACCACGGTGCAGCGTCCTATTGTCTCCAGGGGGCTTGTGAGCCAATTGTTGTTTGTTTACGGAGCGGCTTTAATAGTTTGAATTTATATTATTGCTATACAATGTGATCACCATCATGAGCAGCAGCAGTCGGAGTCAAGTGACTTCCTGCTGTTCAATTGAGCATTGCTGCGGTGCTCACCTGTTGACAGCCCTGCGGAGCAAGTCGTGGACATTCCATCTTATTATGGCGAGTCTAAGCACAGTGGTGCATCTGCCCACCCAGCGGTATAACGGTGAACACCACAGTGAGTCGGTGCGGTGGGGTAAAGAGTGGGTCGCCAAAGACGCGTGGCGAGCGTGGAAGAGTAGGCCAAATACCCGACCCGAGGGTCTCCAGACATTCCCTGTAGCGAGCAACTGCAGTGCTGCGCCTTGACTCATTAGAATGGCGGCTCGACAAGCGCCATTCAATACAAGCGCAGTGGATCTCACTCGCCACCAGGATACTACGACGCGTCGTTGCAGGGCTGCGCTTGTGCCGCTGCGGCCTGCGAGGCAAAGGGCGACGCCGCGGGGCTCAGCGCTGAGCCCCGCGGGACGCGCGCCGCGTGTCACGTGTCACGCGCCGCTCCGGACCCGAGAGGAGCCCCCCGGCTCGCGGTGGCGGAGGCGGCGCGCACGTGAGGAAGAACACGGGGGGGGGGGGGGCCAAGGGGGGGGGCGGGCGTGCGCGCGCGGGGGCCCCGTGCCCCCCCTCCCCCCGCATTCCCGACACCGACCGCGAGTCGCCCTCCACTCCCCCTTCCGCTCCTCGTCCCGCCGGGCGACGATGCGCTCCGAGCTTCTCTTCGCAGCAGCCCGAGACTCGACCCGGGGCTCCCCGCGGAGGAGGCTGCGCTCGAGTCGAGCGTGTTTCTCATGACCGGGAGAGAGCCCCCGAGACCGCGGCAGGCGTCTCATCTGACAGGTTGACCTGGATGAACGAAAATTACTAAATCAAAACAAATAAAATTAACTAAATTAAGTCGAGCAATCAATTGAGAACAAAAATGATTGAAACCGAAAATCGTGAACATGAACCAATGTTGAATGATAGATTTCCTCGAGCAGATTATGTTTAAACTGATCATAGCACAGTTACAAATAGAGTATTAGAGTTATAGTTACAAATATAGTTACAAATAGAGTTAGAGAGTTAGAGAGTAATAGAAGCATGACACAGACACAGCAGGACCTGTGTGACGAGCACGCCAGCTGACTTGGGTGTCCGTCAACATCCTCTCCTCCCCATGCGTAGTTTGTGTCGTTTCAGTGACTGCGTTTCCGTCAATAAGTATAAGAAAAGACTCAACCTCTTCCAATCAAAGCATGTCCACGTATTTGTTATTCGAATTGTTCGTGTAATTTACTATTTTTACATGAACACAAGTTGTTTGTCTCTTTCTGGGCCTTTTACTCGCGCTGGGGTTATTGGGGGTTTGTAGCGCAGCACGGCGCCGTCCAGAGCGGGGCTCTTGTGGCTCGTGGCTCCGATCGTCGTCGGTGCATCCCGAGCGCAGTGCCAACGCGAGTGATTTCTTGCTCAAACGAGCACTGAGTAGGAATTTCAAAGTCCCTCCCCGCAAAGCCAGTGGAATAACTTTCCACATTCCTATGACAGGGCCGAAGGACGATTGTGCATTCATTCTGCACAATGTAAAGGACGTATGTCTATTTATTTAGCCTGCTTACGAGTAAGATAGTTGTTTTTCAGAAGAACTTATAGATGTGTATCTGTCCTGTTGATTTTAAAACGTTCCTTTGAATCGGAAAGGTGATGGCGCAGACCTGCAATTTCTTGCTCACGTCAATGCTGGCAGAACAGGTACACAGGGATAGGGCTGGTAGGGGTACACCGACAGGGGTAGGGCTGGTAGGGGTTCACAAACAGGGGTAGGGCTGTAGGGGTGCACAGACGGGGGTAGGGGCTGGTAGGGGTACACAGACAGGGATAGGGCTGGTAGGGATACACAGACAGGGGTAGGGCTGGTAGGGGTACACAGACAGGGTAGGGGTACACCGACAGGGGTAGAGCTAGTAGGGGTTCACAGACAGGGGTAGGGCTGGTAGGGGTATACAGACAGGGGTAGGGGCTGGTAGGGGTACACCGACAGGGGTAGGGACTGGTAGGGGTACACCGACAGGGGTAGGGGTACACCGACAGGGGTAGAGCTAGTAGGGGTACAGAACAACCACTGAGCTCGAGCAGGAAGCACGTGGCATTTTGTTGTGCACATGGCACTCACGTGAGGCTTCGTAAACAACTATTGAAGACGACAGCACCACCCCCCACCACCACCCACCCCCCGTGTCGCCCCCCACCCCCGCAGTGCTCGCTGCGCCCTCCGTGCGCGCCGCTCACTCGCCGGCATCAGCGCAGCGCCGGTAACGAGGAGGAGGAGGAGGAGGCTCCTCTCGCCTCCTCGCTTTGCAGAATCGGTCCGCGACATTTCAGTTTAGACTGACGGACAAAACGCCACAGTCACGCACGAGGCTCGCCTCCAATTACCATGTAATTACCCCTCGTGGCGGGCTAGCTCGGCGGGGCTACTGAAGAGGTTCGTGCGGGTTCCTAACCGGGACCGCGACACGGAGATCGGAGAGCCCCGCGCCTCCTGTGCCCCTTGGTCGATCGATTCCGAGTGGGAACGCAATCAGCCCCCTGCCTGGGACGCCTCTGATGCGATCGTTAGTTGGTGGTGGTGGCCGTGCCGATGCCTCGTTGTCGTGCGGGTTTTTGTCTCTCTCGCGTTTGTTCGGCAATCCCGTCACACGAAGTGTGACTATGGCCAGGATGGGCAATGGTGAGCCGATACGCATCGGTTCGCTGCCTTGGAATAGATTCTCACGCTCGTGATACACGCAGCGAATCGAGCGTGCAAAAACCGGTTATTTATGATCTATTCAAAATATATGGAATTGATATGCTGATGTAGGCGAATGACGCAAACCAATATATGTACAAATAATACGGAACATATTAAAGCAATGCAAATGAGACGGTAAAAAACAGACCAAGACAAATGATCGATTATTGAATGGAATCGCAAACCGGAACCTTGAAATTTGTTTTTATTGGATTGTGAGTTGGGCCAGATTGCCCCGCACACGCCTCTGTGTGGTCGTGATTGTCCATGTCGCATGGCTGATGCTCGCCATGTCTAAACCCATAATAATCATCACCATCATGCCCTTTATTTATCCAAGAAAACTTTACTGATTCCTAAGAATGTCTTTCCGCAGGGACAGTTTCTGACCAATTTCCAGCAGTGCTCTCGGCGATGTAAAAGGTCGCGTTCCGACAGAGTAACCGCGCCGCTCGCTCCAAGCAGCATCGCGTGGCATTCTTATCCATTGGTGGTGGCCTTGAGCCAACAGTGGGAATTCCACATCCATATGGATAGGAAAGGGGACAGGTCCGTCCGCACGATGGCTACAATTGCATGGTCACTCTGTGCACCCTTGCAAACGAGGGGATTTTCCAGGGGTAGTATTTAAATTAATAAAATAACATACATTTAATTATGATGAGCCGTGTTCAATTCACTGCTGGATTAAGGACTCACAATCTCTCCAACACATTTAATCTTGGATTTATTGAGCTTCATACATTGTTATTTTTGACTGTACCCTTTGTGTTTGCTTGGTTGGCCTGTTCTGCGTCTTGTATCTTAGTAGCGAATATACATTTGTTGGATATTAATTACATCTTAAAGAGAACGGTTAGGCGCACCACTGGCCTTGAGATGAAATGAGGAGGGGCGGATGGCCGGGCCTGTGAGCAGAGGGAAGGAGGCCTCTGTGTACGCCCTGCTGAGAGCCATTCACACCGAGGGAGACCTGGGTCACACGAGCTCTGCAGCATAGCAACATAAATAGAACATCAAAGTCAACTCAGATATATAAATAAACAAATACACAACAAATACGTTTAACACGTAGACTTTCACGACCAGTATCATCCATAATATAGGTTTTTTTTGGGGGGTTAGATCGCGTAAATATGAATGTGTCGTTAAACCCGCCACCACCCGACACAGCCAATTAGTAAGGGTTGTCACGTAAACAGAACAATTCGTTACTAGTACAGCACACCCGTGTGTTGGAGAGCAAATCCACAACATTTACAACCTATATTATGGAAATAAAGCGAAGTCAAACCAATGGGCAACAAAAGCCGATGCGGTTTAAAATGTAGACGAGGTAAGGCATGGAGGAGATTCAGACACTGTCACAGTGAGGTGAACAATCAGAGAGCGCGTGGGTGTCGTGGACGCAGAGCCAGGGGTCGTGACAGGCGGCCAGGGCTCCCTCTCGGCCCTGCTGCTGCTGCCGCTACTGCTGCTGCTGCTGGGTTGTCAGCGGTGCACCAGCACAGCCAACAACGCCAACTCAGCACTCACTCGTCACGAACACCGTGACCTCAACAATAAGGACACAACACAAATAAGAGTTGCGGTCTCGGGCAATAGGCCTTCTGAATAGCACATGGAGAGGGCAGAGGGATGGAGTCCCATCAGGATTGGAGACTTTATTTAACACCATGGGGGCTCATCGAGTTAATACATTAATGTATGTGTTCTGATGACAAGTTATTAAACCGATATATGAATAGCTACCGAATAGTAGCTGTTGGTTAATGGACAAACCCAAGAAGAGTTCAGTTGGCCGGTGCGGCTGTGGGCGCGTGCGTGGTTTATGACACTGGGCTGCCCCGAACGGCGCTTTCCGCTCTGCGCTTGGTTTAAATTATGTCGCGTGAGAAATATGTGCATTTTACGTTTCATCGCTTTCCCGGTGTTCCCTAACGATGCTGATTGCCCAGGCCACGTCGCTTTCACGCTCGCGCGCCCGGGATTTGTGCCGTCCGTTACGCAGCTCGGCCAAAAGCCGCGAATTTAATTCCTCTCTCGAGTTTATCTCTCGACGCTACTGTCCCCCGCTCTCAAATCTAGGACAAGAACTCTACGCATTCGGGCAAGGGGCCTTCTTCACAGCGAAATAAAAAGAGGCACCTGGCCAGTTAATTGTTGGTAATTCTTAATGGCACTATAATTTACGAATGACTCGTGGGTTATTGTGATTTGGGCTCGTGCGCGACTGGCAACGCAGCGTCACAAACCCCCGTTCGTTTAGACCCCCCCCCCCACCCCCAACACTCGGGCGTTGGCCAGCACTGCAGAATGAAACACAGCTCCTCCGAGATCTTTGCGATGCCGTCATCCAAACCCCATCCCTGACCTGGCCACATGTCGGAGGCGACGCGCCGCCCGATCCCATGCCCCGCCAGCATTCATTTTGATTGCCGGCGGCGTTTCCCACTTCAGAGCTGCCCTCTCGCGCCCACTAAACCCGCGACCGTGGGCGTCTCGGTGACTGCTGCCGTAGCCTCGCAGATCAACCGCCCGTAGGGGAGCTTTATTTATGAAATGTTTCTGGTAATAATCATAAATAATTTACATTTGGTATTCGTGACATTCGTGTAGCACAAAGCCAGCATGCAGGCACGATGGTTCAGACACACACACGTAGTCTGCAGGAGTTACACAGCAAGGGGCGATGATATGATGATGCTGCTACTGCTGCTGTGTCAACCCCGTTTAAGGCATTCGCATATTTTTTTACCAAATGGCAAATTTTGACCATTCCGCCAGCACACGATGGGTTACTCGTTTCAAATGACGTCACAGGAGGCATGCAATTTTATGGTTAATAACCAGGGCGGCCTGCCGCGGAGTTGACAGCGAACGGCTACTGCTGGACCGTGTCACTGCTCCAAATAGATGTGGCATGAATCGATAATCTATGGAGCGCTGAATGGCAACAACCTCAAGGGTGGCGTGGAGGCCCATCAGCGTTACCCCATTGTAGAATGTCCCAGCAGCGCTGGGAGTATTTATGGCTCAGCGACGATTTTTAACGATCCAAGTCATTAATGCCGTGAAGCTCCTTCATGGAGAAAAGCCTCACGGAGCCTACAGCATGATTTCAGGCAGGTCCTGCATTTCGATGCTTTCCATTTCCAGCGTAAGGAGTGGTTTGCTTTTGGGAGAGAGCCGAGATAGCCCCACGCACACAAGGAGACGTAACAAGACGGGACGAGTACCAGAACCACTTGCTGCACTCCCATCTCCTGGCAACTCCACACCTCAGCTGATTGAGGAATTTCACAAATCCCTTCGCGATTCACCAACCCGTGCGTTCAAAGCGTTGGCTCGCGGGTCGGCCTCAGCTCGCGCCGTGCAGTCTCCCGTCAAAGGGCCGCGGGCGATGACGGCGAACCGAACCAGCAAAACACCGAGCTCGGCTCGTCTGCCCGCATGGAGCGGCGGTCATCGAGTTCGTGTTTAGAGCGGAAGGCTGTGTGGGCCGTGAGATGCGTCGGTACGTGGGTAGGCAGGGAAGGAGGCAGGTAGGTGTCCTGTATTCAAAGCAGGTGAGAGACAATTGCCACGCCGCGCATCTCTTCGCTAGCGAGACGCGGGCGTCGTTCGGCGCACGATCGACAGCAGCAGCGGCGGCGGCGGCGGCGTGGAGACGCTCGCGGGGCTAATGGGTCGGGCGGCAGGCGCGGGCGAGCGTGGCGCATGGCACGGGGCGACTTGACGTTGCGGCTTTCAGGAGTTCAACTCGCGGCCCTGACCCCGGCGGTGTGACGGCGCGCGGCGCGACGCCGTCAGCCAGCGACGAAGCCGTCAGCCGAGAGACGGCGCAGAACAAACCGCGGGCAGTGGTGGGGAGCGTGCGCAGGGCTCCCAGGATCTGTGCGTCTGTGTCGAGCCCGTGTCTCCGTCCTTTTGTGTCCCTATCTGTGTCTGTCTCCACAACGCTGTGCCTCGTCGTGTCCCTGTCAGTCTCTTTGTGTAGCAGCAGCATGTTTACGCAGACGTACCGTGCTCGTAAACGGCACTCGACCCAACAGCCCGTTCGAGGCTATACGGGGGAGCTTTGTCTCTGCGCGCCTGTGTTTACCACGCGCAGTGGTGCTGCTGTGGGGGTGTGCGCGCACGCCAGGGTGCCACACGCAGCCCCTCCCCCCACTCCTCCCTCGATCGACGTAAAAATGTCACCGACGATGATCCGCGTGCGAGGCCACGCGACGCTTCCGGCAGCACGCGCATCACACGAAGACGTCTCTCGCGATGACGCCGTGGCGAGCTGTGACGCAGCGTGGCTACGACACAAGTGGGTGGGGGCGGTCCACGAATGAACGAAGACCGCCGCGTGACATGCCAGTCACGGGGTTTTATCGGCCAGCACGTTGGTCAGTGCGCGTTGGTGGTGAGCGGCAGAGGTGGCAGAGGGGAAACCCCCGGTGTTGATATCGCCACTGACGTCATCCGTGGCCGGTATTGTTGGAAATGTTGTGGTTCACAGTGCAGCGCGCTAAGCGCTGTACCACCGCTCCGAGCTCGGCAGTCCCTCTGAAGGGGTGCACGTGATCTCCCTCACGTGACCTCCCTCACGTGTTCTTCCATCACGTGTCCTCTCACACGTGTCCTCCCTGTCTCGTTAGTGCTGTTTGTGTTATTGGCTCGTTAGTGCTGTTTGTGTTATTGGCTCGTTGGTGCTGTTTCTGTTATTGGCTCGTTAGTATTGTTTGTGTTATTGGCTCGTT
>CM025612.2:504905-515074 GCA_014621495.2 Entosphenus tridentatus | reverse complement strand
TGTTTGTTTGTGTGTGTTTGTGTGTGTGTTTATTTGTGTGTGTTTGTGTGTGTTTGTGTGTTTGTGGGAATGAGGTTTTGGGGGGCGGGGTGGGGGGCCACGGGTTTGGCTGCGGCTCACGCTCGCGCGGCAGCTGCGTGCGCCATTGGCGCACGAGCCCCCCCCCCCTCCTCGCTGCTCTGTGCCGAGGGGGCCGGGGCCCCCACCACTTTGATGTGGGGAGATTAGAGGCATCTGCACCTTTTATCTTTTTCACTCTCGCCATTTATTATTATTTTTCGAGGCCTGATGTGGATGCGCCTGTGCCCGTGTGTGTTTGTTCCCCGGCCTGCTCTGTTGCTTCCCCTCCCTGGAGAAACCGAACCTGCTCTCACATCCACGACTTATTTATGCGGCATGCCTATGCCTGTTTGTGTGTGTTTGTGTGTGTGTGTTTGTGTGTGTGTTTGTGTGTGTTTGTGTGTGTGTGTTTGTGTGTGTTTGTGTGTGTATGTTTGTGTGTGTGTTTGTGTGTGTGTTTGTGTGTGTGTGTTTGTAAGAGTGGCCAAATAACACCCGCGTTCGACACAGAGTGGGGAGGTGCTCGTCAAGTATTGGGTTGATGTCGACTATGATTATCATGCATACGTGAGTGTATGTGTTGTTTTGTATATTGTGGCCATAACAGTGGCATGAGTGGTATTTAAACATGTCTTGGGCTTCCCCTAGATCTGTGCATGGCCAAACACCCCAAATACATATAGGACTCCAGAACTTAGGAAATAGCTGCTGCCGGTTCTGGTTGCCTTCCCTCTTCTGTCTGGTTTCCTGCACCCCCGTGCCCAACAATGTTTGAAATGCAATCTGCATGACGCTTTGTAAAGTTAATATATTATTAATATTAAATATGTATCTGCTGCGGTGTGTACACATCAGAACTGGGAATACAACGCCTGCCAGGAACGTTGCCAGCTGCATCACTCTCTAAAAAACCTTAATAGGTGTATATATGTATATGTAAGTTGAACTTCTTTCGCACCCTATGTAGCCAACCATGCTCATCGCAAGTGCGGGGGAAGGACAACAAACTAACTACGCAATCAAGTAGTTCGGCTCGCCAACAGCACTTGACCCCGGATTGCTGTGTCCACTCTCTGTGCCTGTTGCGATGTAAAAATCGTTATTCCTGCCTCGTTGTTTTTGTTTTGTTTGTTAAAGTAAGCTCCGAAAATGGAACATTCCGCGGTGGTGTCGCGTGGAAAGGGAGTTGTGCGGAAAAAATGTCGCGCCGTGAGCGCGCCACTGCCGTGAACATAAAATCCTGACCAGGGGCTCAGCTTGTGGCTCAGCGAGCGGCTCAGCGAGCGGCTCAGAGAGCGGCTCCTTTCTCGCTGCCACCCGACCCTCCTCGGGCCCAGTGGCGCTGCCGTCACGGGCGGCATTGCGCGGAGGGGTGCCCGCGGGAGGCAGGCCCCGCCGTGGGGCTGCTTTGTCCGTCACGGCCGTCGCCCGTGAAGGAGATGTTGAGGAATCCCCGCGGTGCGATCGCACGAAGGCCCGAGTCCCTTCGGACCCCTTGAGCCTCCGCGGGCACAGTGGCTGCCTCTGTGTGCGCGTGCACGTGTGTGTGTGTGTGTGCGCGTGCACGTGTGTGTGTGTGCGCGTGCACGTGTGTGTGTGTGCGCGTGCACGTGTGTGTGTGCGCGTGAACGTGTGTGCGTGTGCGCGTGCACGTGTGTGTGTGCGCGTGAACGTGTGTGCGTGTGCGCGTGCACGTGTGTGTGTGTGCGCGTGTACGTGTGTGTGTGCGCGTGCACGTGTGTGTGTGCGCGTGAACGTGTGTGCGTGTGTGCGTGAACGTGTGTGCGTGTGCGCGTGCACGTGTGTGTGTGTGTGCGCGTGCACGTGTGTGTACGCGTGGTCGTGTGTGTGCGTGCGCGTGCACGTGTGTCTGTGTGCGTGCACGTGTGTGTATGTGGGGAGTAGTGACGCAGCGGTTAGTGTGCTGCGCTACGAACCCGGTCACCCTAGTTCGATTCCCGCTCATGGCTAACATCAGTGACGATTATATTATCTCAATATGTCCTGGGCTTTCCATAGATCGACTTAGCCGCAAATGAGTACCTGGTGCTGTGGGAAAACAAACCCACTGGGGAGACAAAGGCGGTGGGGCGTAGTGCTGGCCACCCACCCCCTCGTGTGCCGTGCCGGCCTTCATAGGTACAAGCAAACAGTAGTTGTCCCTACAGTCTGTAAATATTATACGAGGATCTTTGTAATAATCTTGATTTGAAGCTTCAGTGAGGATCTGTGTATTTTAGTATTGGTGGTGGTGCTTCTGGTGAAGGTGACGTTTGTGGCGGTGGTGCTGTGGTAACGGTCTTTTTTAAGTGTCGGCTGCGTGCCTAAGTTCCGCAGGGATAAAAAAAAACCCAGCACCAACACTGTTTTGAAGCACTTCATGTGCGTATGTGCGCAGTGTTAATTGGCCCGAATTATGTATCGAGCTCATTTGCATATGCTAATGAGGCCCGGTGGACGCGTGGCTTCGCGCGTGCCCGGGACGCGCTCGGCGCTGCTCATCGAGAGGCGCGGGGGGGGGCGTGATTGCAGCCCGAAACAGATTTTTAAAAAAGTAGCTTATTTGCATATTTGCAATTAGTGGCAAGTTAATTTTGAGATCATCAATGCGTGTACGTGTCAGCCCAGCGTCTCAATTACATTGTGTCACGACATCGCCGGAGTTTAGTAAACACTGGCGCCCGTTCGGAGCGCGCGCGTAAGTGATTTAATTTTGATGATTAACCTATTTGCCGATTTTAAAGAGACGCCCTCGTGCATATGAATGAGGAGCCTGATGGGGGGGGGGGGGGGGGGACACGCGACTGTGCTAGTGACGCGAGATTCGCTTTCGAATCGTTCCTCGTTTCATTCATCAGAAACTCGGGAGCGGTAAGGGTCGTCGATGCGATGCTCGCGCCGCGGAGATTGTTACCCACGGCGCACTGCGGCTGCTGCGAACGAAATCACAAAATCACCTCGCACACGGGAAGCGTCGCGATGGATCCATCTGCTCGGGGTGACTTGGAGGTAGCGAGGCGTTCCTGTCACCTCTTGTTTGCCTAAAATATCGATTGCCCGATATCTCAGCTGTGAATGCTCGCGCGCTGCAGACTTCGACTCGACGTCTCTCTGCGGGTAACCGTGGCTCTGCCGGGCCAGTGGGACGATGCTCTTTCTGGGTCAGAGTTTTACTTTGCTGTTGATTATCGGGCCGCTGCCATCTCTTGTCGGGCGTTTGGCCGCCGATTTGATGATATTCGCCGTGCTGTGGCACGTAGCTGGGGAGACCGCGAGCGGAGATTACAATCGATTCTTACACTCACGGTTACGTGCATCGAATAATCCCGAGTTTGAGAACCGAGTTATGTTTTTTCATCCGTATTGCGTCTGTGTAATTAGTTCGTGTAACCGCTGCTTCCACTAAGGGCCGCTACATTTATCATCCAATAAATGGGTGTTTGGCTGAATTCGCGAGGCCGGAGTTGTGACAATTCATAATCGTCGCATATGTTTTCACACTGCAGAAATCCGATGAGCTATAAAGCTCCTTGTCACAGATGTCCAGTACAATTAATTCAGTCACTGGGGGGCGGGGGGGCAGGGGGGTCCCAACCTCTTCGAAGTTGTCTCACCGGCGAGCGGCTCCCTCGTGCTTCTTCTCGTGGACGCAGTGACGTGATGAAGCAATTGCAGCGCTGCGCCTTTACCTTGTCTATGGGTGTCTCTCGTGCGAAATTATAAAAAAAAAATACAAATGTATCCTACGTCTTGTGTCATACATTCTCAGAGATTGTCAAGGAACTTCATTTGCGGTGATTGCGGCGGTCAAGTCGACATTGATCGTCAAGAGTGGCTGTGAACCTTTGTCCCGCAACGATCCTCAGCGACACCCAGCGCCTCGTCTGAGCAGCATCAGACAAACTCAGCCTCACTGCCGCTGATCGCACCAACACGTCGGAATCTAAGCAGGAATGTTAACGACTGTCTGGGAATGTTACTTGGTCTGTCAGGTGGCCGGGGGGATAGCAGCACACACATCGGTTTCTTAAATCCATCTGTACGGAGCTTGGAGTGCCACCCCCCGGTGACCCCTTGTATGCGTCGGGTCACTCCAGGTACTCTCGTTTTGAAGACACGCGCTCATTAATGCAATTTGGCCAAACATCCCAATGTAGTTGGACCCCCACCCCTCCACTGCGTACGTATTGAGACTCGGTGAGGCTTTCTTGGGTCGACGCAGCGCCTCGTTACGACATTGGAACGCCGTCGCGGTGTGACGGTGAACACGCCGAGGGTCGAAGGTTCGATTCCATCTCCCGGCGTGTTGAAACAATGGGGGCAGGTTTCTTAAAACCCCCTTACACCGCTTGGCAGGGTCACGTGTGGTGGGATGAAGTGTGGGTAGTCCCGTCTCTTCTGAGACGTCTGTCCACCAAGTACTTTCTAAAGTGGCTCTCTGGAGCTCTCTAACAGCAGGGGGTGGGGCGGAGACGGGGACTCTTCCACTAGCGGTGGCGTGAGCAAGCAATTGCAGGGCTGCACCTTTACCTGTTATCATCATCATGATTATCATCATCATCATCATGATTATACTGCGGCCCTCACGGAGCGTCACCGTCCACCGCGGTGGAGGTGGCGAGGCTCGCAGGGCCACCACCACGGCTGCCCGGCGCCCGGACCAGCGCGTCTTCAAACAGCCGGTGATTGATTACATTTCCTTGACATTTAGCGCTGACGTGCATTGTGCGTCTATGTATAGCCGCGCTTTGTTGACAGTCGATGCGATGAAATGCTCCTCCCGGTCGTGCCGCGCCGCACCGCGTGTCGCGTGTGGTCACCTCTGTGACACCGCCGTGCCGCTCGCTGCCTCTGAAGCGGCGCTCCGCGCAAAAAACTCAAAAACGAACCGTCCACGAAAGCCTGCCCGAATCGCGACGCGTCACGTGTCACGGGCACACACTCTGTACGTGTTCAGGAGGGTCCTGCGTTGCGTTGTTCGGCCAATTCTCTTGATTAAAACCCTGAAAAGTACCACCAGTGGCCATGGAGAGTTGCACCCTCGGAATTATTTTGCGCGACGGAAAACGGAAGTGGTGGATGTGGAAGCGAACACAGAGACGTCGCATCGACGGCGAAGACGAGCGCACAGTGGGCCTGCATGTACTGTATCTTTGTTAAACTTCTTTCCTACCCTACTTAGCCAACCGCACTCATCGGAGGCGCGATTCGCTCGGGCAGGGCGCGTCGGCGATGGGCGACACTGGCGACGGAATGGCAGCCAACGGAGGGAGCCACCCCCCACGCCGTGCTGTGGGGGACGGCGACGGCGTGGGGAGGCCTTGGTCCAGCAGTGGATAGACACTGGCTCTGTTGACGAGCATGATCGTGGTGTCTGCGGAAGGAAAATGGAGTACAGAGACAGTTCACAACCCCGTGTTCTGACCACCGTGTAGTATAAGTGGATTTGGAGGTTCACAAATGTGTACGCGATCCGTCAACCCTAGCCTTCACATAGCCGGATTGTGCAGGCGCGCGCGTGTGTCCGTGTGTGTGCCTGGCTTCGCTCGCAACACTGGGTTCTACAGTCGGTTCTGGCTATACGGTACTGGCGATCCGGGTGATCTCTGTCTTTGTGGTCTCCCAGTGCACCTAGCCTGGCACAAGCGTGTGCTGACGTCACCGCCACTTAGTGGCGAATGGCTGCTGCTGTTGTTGTTGTGTGCCAGCTGTAGTCGTGACTCAAGGAGCTGTGTGGGGGAGAGGGGGGGGGACCTCGAGTGACGCGGTGAGCGCGCTGCGTTACGGACCTGTGGACCCAGGTTCGATTACCGCTCGAGGCCAATACCGGTGATGGATTATCTGACACGGTCCTGGGCCTCTCATAGGTCGACTCAGTCTCAAATGAGTACCTAGTGCGGTGCGTGTAAACATCGCCACTAGGGAGACAAAGACGGCTGTGCGTGTGCTGCCCGCATAACCCCTCGTGTGCCGTCCCGGCCTTGATAGGTGCTGCTCGCAAACAGCACTTGCCCCCAACAGCATGTCGAGGCCGTACAGGGGCCCTTTGTCTTTGTTCGTGTGTGCACCGTGGAACTCGATCGACTTGGGAACCCGGTCTGATCACGGGCGGCCGAGACCTGGACTCGAGCCCAACGTGGCAGGGAGTCACAGCGCTTCGGAGAGAACCCGCGCAAGACGGCGGCGCGTGGGTGCGCGTGCGTCTTCGCCGACGGCGCTTGCCTCGACAGCCCCCCCGCCCGCCGACACCGTCCGCGCGCTTGGGGCATCTCCACTCGGCGGCAGGCAACGGCGACAACACAAAGCACCAAAGTGGCAGCTCTCACAGAGCAGGGCGGACACACACACAGAGGGCGAGGTTGCCGACTGCGAGAGAAACGCCGCGCCGTGAGAGGCGCGAGGGCGGCCCGAACGCGGCGGCGATCATCGCCGCCGCTGCGCGCGCGGTTCGTGCCCCGTCGCCAATTTGGTTCTGGGATGAACGCGCGGCTTGGGGGGGCAGGGGGGGGCAGCGACCCCGGGGAGCCGCGAGCCGTGCGAGCCGTTGGCGGGACCGCGAGCCCCCTGCGAGCCGCCGCTCGTCCTCTTTGCTTTGTTTTTTCAAATATGTTTTGTTGTTTGTGATTTCCACTCTCCGTGTTGTCGTCACTCCCCCCTCCACCCCTCCCCGCCCTCTTCTTTGTCGCTCCCCCCTCCCCATCCCCCTCCCCATCCCCCATCCCCCTCCCCCCACTCTTGCGAGGAGAGTCACAGCAGCAGAGACACGCGCCGCCTAATGAGCCGCGGCGGAGCTTTGTGAGCGCAGCGGCTCCCCCTCCCCCCCGGGGAGAGCGATCGATCCGCTCCGACGGTAATTTACCATTCGTTCGCAGTGCCCCGGGGGGCCTAGCGACGGGGGGGGGGGGCCCCCCCCGGGGGGGGGGGCGGGGGGGGGGGGGGGGGTTTGGGGGGGGTGAATCGATTCGGCCCCCCCCCCGCCCCCGACTCTCCTGATTCAATGAATCGTTGCGCTGCCAATGTGGTGAATGCAGCGGCCACTCGCGGCTGGAAGGGTCGCGTGGACCCCCAACGTCTGACGTGTGGGAATACAAATATACTTGAATACTCCTACACACGTGCCATGAGCAGAGCTGGGATATCCGATACTTATCTTAGTCACCGATCTCTACCAATTATCGGTTCCGTTGCTCCACTTATCGGGAAAAAAACGAAAATAGTTGGGGGGAAAAGTCTCTCCTCTGTTCCCACGTGTGCGGCTGGACGGGAGGTGGCGGGCGGGGCTTGGTGACGTCATAGAAACCATGGGCCGCATCACGCTGGGCGTGGCGTAGGGGGTTTCCTGCCTTCTTGAGCGAGACGTGAGAGTGGTCCGTGTAATCAACCGCGAAGAGAGTAGTAAATTAGACAGTGAGCTGTCGATTAATCAACTTAATTGCCTCGTGGCCCCATCTCGAGGCGTGAGGTTGAGAATTCAGAGCGACCGACGAGTCCATGCGCGACGGCCTTCGCGGGGCACCGTCGTGCAAGAGACCGCCGCTCCAAACGAGAACCCTGCAGCCAATCAGAGACCCCGAGGCTCACCCCGTCCCTCCACGTCCCGCGTCTCCTCTGCACGCTATTGGCCACGGCCATCAACACGACCCCAACTCGCTGCTGATTGGCTGCATCGGTGTTTTTTGTTCAGAGCGGTGCGATTCGAATGTTCGTCGTGCCGTCGTGCGACGGTGTTCCCCTCCTCCGCGCGAGCGTCTGGACCGGCAGAAAGATGACCAACAGCTTCACGTCGAATCGTCCCCGCGTCGTTCCGCTTCATCGACCTGCTTGTTTTTTTTTTGGGGGGGGTGGTTGAGTGAGGTGGTTACGACTACCCAGTGCCGTGCGTGTAGCAACTCGTGGGCACACACTGTGTGCCTGTGTGTGTGCCTGTGTGTGTGTGTGTGCCTGTGTGTGTGTGTGTGCCTGTGTGTGTGTGCCTGTGTGTGTGCCTGTGTGTGTGTGTGTGTGCCTGTGTGTGTGTGTGCCTGTGTGTGTGTGCCTGTGTGTGTGCCTGTGTCTGTGTGTGCCTGTGTATGTGTACCTGTGTGTGTGTGCCTGTGTGTGTGTGTGCCTGTGTGTGTGTGCCTGTGTGTGTGTGCCTGTGTGTGTGTGCCTGTGTGTGTGTGTGCCTGTGTGTGTGTGCCTGTGTGTGTGAGTGCGGGGAGCACAGTAGAGGGGGCACAGGTGGTGCATCAGCCAGTCATCTCAGTCATCTCAGTCGACCCGTGACACCTGGCTCTGACCCGTGACCTCCTGCCAGCATGCATTCGACACTTCACGTGGCCTCAACGTGCACATAGCCTGGCACAAGCGCCGTGGCGACGGCACCGCCACTTAGTGGCGAATGGCGGTTGTTGTAGTTGTTGTTGGGGAGTGGAGGTGCAGCGGTTAAATGGGTTTCCGCCGTAGTTAATTGGTATGAATGAGTGCCAGGTGGAGAGGTTACAGCGCTTCGCACAGCTGGCACGATGTGGAGCACAGCTGGTGCATCTGCCAGTCATCGCAGTCAATCAACCCATGGCATTTGGGTATGTTCCGTGCACCTAGCATGGCACGAGCGCCGTGGTGACGTCATCACCACTTAGTGGTGAGCGGCGATGGTTGTTGTTGTTGCTGCAGCGGTTAGCACGCTGCGCTACGAATCCATGCGATCCGAGTTCGATACCCGCTCACGGCCCCTATCGGTGACGAATATCTGGACCGGTCCTGGGCCTCCTCTAGGTCAACCGCGCCTTAAATGAGGACCTGCGCTTGGTAAGAGAAAGATTCGGTGGTTACGTGCTCTGCCGGCATTGGTTGTCACTCGCTAGCAGCACTTGCCCCAACAGTCATTCTCTAGAGGATCTGTGTGATGCAGATTGATACACACACCGAGACAAATGACGATCCCAGCCACTGCGAAGTTGACTCGGCGCTAACTGAGTGATGCCAGAGCTCGTGGTCGCTGCTTGGGTGACCGGGCGATGTTCTGTGTGGAGTTTGCAAATTCTCTCCCCTGTTCGGCATGGGTTTCCTCTAGGTTCTACAATTTCCTCCCAAAGCTAAAAAAAAAAACCCATACAATGTATCTGGTAGTGGCCAAAGGATGAACCACTTCCTGCAATGTACTCAGTTGGGATGACACAGCACAACATCGCCACCCTACTGTCATGAACTTGGCAGGACGCTCCTGAAAAAGAGTCTTGAGACTCAGTGAGGCTGTTCCGACTAACACTCCGAATGATAGTCCATCACGTTACGGACCGTATGGACATCATCAGTAGCAGACATGCGTTGACCACACCTCCCACGTGCGTGTGTTGTGCCAGGCGTTAATGGGTGCTCTCTCACGACACTCACGTTTGCAGTGTCTGACATTTCCCGTGACGGTCTCTGCGGAAACATTGGCAGATCTATTTATATATTTTTTGCTCGCCGCCACCTTCAGTGAAACATAACGCACCGACAGCCAACAGCGGCACATTCAGGCTGCCAAAGTTGGGCTGCAGATAAATAAGACGCAAAACGAAAATCACAAACGAGTCGAGCAAGTCTGCCCAAGAAATCCCAGTGCTGAAGAGACACGGCAGAAACGCGCGACGGACTCTGCACATCTCACGAATAAAACTCAACACATTCGTCAATAGCAGTGTCGCTTTAAACGACGAATGGTGTAATAGACGTCGTGTTCGTGGGCAATGGGCCTTCTTCATAGCACATCAATCGAGAGTCCAGAGAGAGAGAGAAGCAGAGTGGATAACGAGGGCTGGAGGCGGCGCTTTCCACCATCGAAGGCAATTATTGAAGGAGGTCTCGGATCAAAATGATGAACTCAAGGGGAGAGTGTTGGAGTACTTTGGCAAAATTGAACTTGATAATGGAAGACAGCATGCCAATGTGCCTGAGGACGGATGGTTCTAATCGATAGGCGTGAATCTGCTGTGACGCGTGATTCAGAAGCACGTGGACACTGACAAAGCAAATTAAAGCAACAGCTGAAAGGGCGCGGACAGACGCATACTGGGAATGACGCTGAGAGACAGAGAAGAGGGTCACGTGGGTGGGAGGAGATGCGCAGGTGAGAGGCGGAGATG
>CM025612.2:489332-499393 GCA_014621495.2 Entosphenus tridentatus | reverse complement strand
TTCCCTGGTCTCCTGTTCCCTGGTCTCCTGTTCCCTGGTCTCCTGGTCTCACTCGCGCTGTGGGGCACAGAGACGCGGTATCGGTCCTGCTGCACGTTGCGCCCACTCAGTTTCAGGCGCGGCACTGCTGCGTCCACCACTCTGGCTCCACGTCTGCTGTCTCTCTGCCGGTGTGTCTCTCTGCCGGCGTGTCTCTCTGTCGGCGTGTCTCTCTGCCGGTGTGTCTCTCTTTCAGTGTGTCTCTCTGCCGGTGTGTCTCTTTGCCGGTGTGTCTCTCTGTCGGTGTGTCTCTGCCGGTGTGTCTCTCTGCCGGTGTGTCTCTCTGCCGGTGTGTCTCTCTGCCGGCGTGTCTCTCTGCCGGCGTGTCTCTGTGCTTCATGGTGTACACCTCTCCGCTTCGCTCGTTGTCTGCCTACCCGTTAGTCTCTGGTTCTAAAACTAAAGTTCACCGCTCCTACGACCCGCCCGTGTCAACTCTCTCTGACCAACAACAACAACACAAGTCCCTGAATGTAAACTCTGGGTGTCCGGGCCAATGCTCACCGGAGTCAGCCCCCGTGTCTCCATCCATCCCCTTCATGGCTGTTTCGCCGTCAGTCAGAGCGCCTCTTCGCTCGTCAATCCTCGTGTGGAGTCAGGCTCCGGGATATATACCCCCCTTTGATCACAAAGTATCTTAGCGTTCTTGGGAAGGCGACAGTTTTTTGTATTGTTGTTATGTTTTTTTTTTATCGCCGTTGCTGAGTGTAGGTAGGCCTGGAGGCCCCCAATGCACTGTGGCCAGCAACTCATGGGAAGGAACGCGCCCCTTGAAGTGAGGACAAGTTTTAAGAACTCGAGCGAGCTCATGACAGTGTAGCGGGTAAGAGTCGGAGTGTTTCTCGTAACGAGCAAAAGTTTGTAGGACTTGGGGGAAGGAGGGAGTTCCAAAGTTGAGCAGCGTAAGTTGGCAGTTCTGCGATATAGCCGGAGAACACATTGCGGGTGCGAGGAAACAGTCGATATAATGACTTTTATTAATTCCCGTGATTCTTCCAGAGAGCCTCGCTGGCCACATCACGACCAAGTCGACGATACGGGTCGTCCTTCGTCAGATTGATCACCACGGTCAATGCTGCTCTGATTTCGAGATCTGGCAGGATTGGGTGCAATCGGGGTGATTTTGGTCACCGATGAACCCCTGCTATGGGTGGACTTGTCAAGGGCATGACGTCAGTGAGAACCATGGCTCTGCTAGTAGCGATACAAGAGTGACAGGGGAGCGACTGCACGACCGCGAGAGAGAGTGGCTGGAGCGATTTGCAGAGCATGCGAGGAAGTGAAAGTGCGTGAAGCAACCCATGTACGTATTTACATCAGTGTGGTACAATATGCATTACGGAACACTATATACTGTTGTTGTATCCTGTCGCCTGATGATGCTCGTTATTATTGGCGAATCGTCGTACTGGAATTGTTAATATTGTGGGTTTACTCGCCAACACACGAATTGGCACGTTTTGCTTACGTGACAACCCTTACTTATTGGCTGTGTCGGGTGGTGGTGGGTTTAACGACACATTTATATATTTACGCGATTTAACCCAAAACACCTCTGATTAGATTTTTTGCTGTTATTTTATAGGCAGGTCACGTGTGGTGGGGTAAAGTGTGAGTACTCCCATATTTTACTCGACGTCTGTCCAGCGTGGAAGAGTAGGCCAAATACCGAACAGAGTGGCTCGCCAGAGCCCCCTGCGGTGGAGGCCCTTCTATCAGCAGTGCCGCGGGAAAGAACTTCAGGGCTGCGCCTGCACCTCTATGAACTCGGCACGTGCACTGCTGGCCACGTGACTCTTTAGTGGGGGGCCATCTAAAGCACGTGGGTCACCACCCGGTCGACACAGCCTTCGTCGTGGGGGCATTGCCCCCCCCTCCACTACCACTCCGCCCCCTTTTGTGACGTCACCTACGAGCCCCTGTGGCGCCTCCCCCTCAAAACACCCCCCCCCGCCCCGCACGTCACCGCGGCAACCGAACCTCGGTCGGTTGTGAGCGGGAGCCCAGGCCGCAGTGTCCGCCTGACCTCTTGACCCCATAGCGAGGGGCGGGGGGCTCAGTCCGACCCCCTCCCGCCTCCTTCCCGACCCCACTCCCTCGGGATGAAGCTCGGAGGGGTATCCCATTAGCCGCGCCGTCTGGCGCAGGGGTAGTTTGGGGGGGGGGCGGGAGGGGGGGGTCTCCAGCCCCCCCCCCTCCCCGCGCCCGTGTCAGGGTCGAGGTGGCAGTGATTGCGGCTGATTGACGCGCTGATTGTGAGGCTGGGAGGGAAATGAGGCGGCGCTTGGCGCGCGCTCTGCTGAGGCTGCGCTCGCGAGCACGGGGGAACAGGTGCCGTTAGCGCGTGTGTGTATGTGTACACGCGTGTGTGTATGTGTACACATGGGGAGCGGTAGTGTAGCGGTTAGCGCGCTGCGATATGAACCCGGCGACCCGAGAGAGATTCCCGCTCACGGCCAACACCAGTGACGATTATCTGAACCGCTCCTGGGCCTCCCCTCGGTCGACTCAGCCTCAAATAAGTGCCTGGTGTAGCGGTGTGTTAACATCAGCACTGACGAGACAAAGGCGGCCGGGCGTGGCGCTGACCACCCAATCCCTCGTGCTCGTTAACAGCGCTTGCCTCAACAGCCTGTCAAAGGCTATACGGGGGATCTTTGTCTTAGTTTGCCGGCTTGTGTGTGTGTGTGTGTTGCGTTGAGGCGTGAGCGCTGTTTATTATTCGAACGCTTGATTTGCGGGTCTTGTGTTTTTTCAAATATTTCAGATCCCCAAAATGTGATGGATATTCACTGCCATGGATATTCACTGTGATGGATATTCACTGCTATGCGTGTGGCTACCCTGCCTTTACAAATCCTCATATTGGCTTTACCTTCCACTTGTATTATTATTCAGCTTAACCGTGTTTGTTCTGCTTATTTTCCTGCAAAGCTCTTATTCCGTTGTGGAGTCTTCTTGTCACTTTCAGATTTATTGTTTGAAACATTTCATCCCGTTGTTTTGTGTCCCGGCACCGCAATTTAAAATCCAAGCCGGATTTCCGAGCCTCGCCTTGGCTCCGAGATCTGTGCGGTTGTCTTGGCGGTGTCTGGAAGTCGGTGATGGCCACTCGCTGAGAACAATAGCAGCCTGAACCCCTGGAGGGTTACACTCCGACAGGAGCAGTGGCAGCAGCGAGTCACGGCCCACAATGCCGACATGTCATGAAAAGAGACCGGGCGGGCAGGCGGGCAGGCAGGCAGGCGGGCAGGCGGGCAGGCGGGCAGGCAGGCCAGCGGGCAGGCCAGCGGGCAGACAGGCAGGCAGGCAGGCGAGCGGGCAGGCGGGCAGGCAGGCGGGCAGGCGTGTCTACCTCCTATCCTCGAGGCAATGGCTCTTCCAGCAACGCTGGCGTCTGCTCGTGATGCGGGCGACGAGCGAGACTGTCGGTGCGTGCCGCTCGTTGTCAGATCGACCTCGCCGACATTCAGCGTGGTTGCCTACGTGCGGTGTGAAAGAAGTTCAACATAGCACATACATCGTCCACGGGCTCGCCCCGAGCCTTCCTCTCCCCTCATCTCACGCTGCTCCTCTTCACGCACTCTGCGCTCCAGTCGCAAAGATATTCTCTGTAGACGCACCTCTTGATGTCACCGTGTCGCCACCTTGTACACCATCATCAGGTCGAGTACGACCTCTGGAGACATCCATTACCCCAGCGCCTCCCGCACACTCCTCCTGTTCCTCACTGCATGTCGGGTTCAGAGAGAGTCGACTCCGTAGCGCTCTTCGCCTCGTTCTGCCATCTCTTTATTTCGTGTTTTGTTATTACGATGTTTGCCCAGGAGAGCCTGTCCCAGTCACAAGACTCTTTACCAGGAGGTCCTTGCTATGTTTGCTCTGAGTTGAGTAATCTGCAGGCATTTCTTCAGCCTTGGGATGGTTGGCGACTACCAGTTGCATTGTGCGAGTGTCTTCTTAAGCTCTGGAATATTTTGAATTCCTCAAGTGACATTTCTTTTAAATCTGATTTCTATTCCCTTCACTGCTGTGCGAGATGTTTCGGCTTTTATAATTTTAGTGATCCACGTGACCCTGCAAATGAGACTCTGCGGTGGTCCAACGTTGGATTCGGCCTCAAGCAGGGCTCTGGTTGATAGCGGGTAGAACAGATTACGCCTTCGCTATGTACACTTTAAAAGCGCGTGCTGCCCCCTCGTGGCGTTATAATTAACAATAAATAAACGTAATTAATTAGACGTATCAACAATGATTTGCAGGGCAAACCAGTGCTGGTTGACGGCGTCCGCACGCTCTGTCGGCACGTGTTCATGGCGGATGTTTGACAGCACCACGCTGGTCAGCGCGGGCTGGAGAAGCGGAGGGGAACCCAGAACCGGTTCAGGCATCACTCACCGCCACTGATGTTCGCCGTGACCAGGGATCGCAGTGAATAGCCGAGTGCGCCAACCGCCGCGCCACCGCTCCCCCGCGGCACCCAGTGGCGGTGCTGAACCCATGCTGACCCGGGTCAGGTATTTTTGTACCGAGGTCCAACCTCATCGGGGGTTCACAGCTCGCATTCAGTACCGCGGCTCCCGGCTTGGTGCTGGCAGTGAGGAGGAGGAGGAGGCCCTGCTGGGCTCTATTCAACGAGCATCGCCCACGTGAGCGATGAGACTCTACGCTGCGGCTGACTGATAACAATGCACGCATGGAGGAGGAGGGCGACTCTGCAACGCCGCTGTGTCCATGTGGGCAGGGGCCTGCCAAGCTGGCAATGCTGTGCCCGCTTTAATGCACCCCCCCTCGCCCGCTCTCCCCCATGGGGTCGCAGCAATGTAACGATGCCTCCATTAAAATCAATTCTTAAGCTCTCGATGCGTGCAGCGACTCGAGCCGCGTGTGGAAGAATCGACGGAATGCTGAATCTGATGACGCCGGGCGCACTCGGACATTGTTGACGGCGTGATGACGCCTCTCTTCCTAAGCGCTTACGAATCACCGAGGCGACGCTGGTTTGGCCGCTTCGTCAAGATGCTTCTCCCTCTCCTCCGATGCGTGTTCGGGTTGAATCGCGTGTTGTTCGGAACGATGTCCGACGTTTGACTCCACGTGCTTCAATTTGCCTTGGCTGACGAAGCTCCCGGAAGTGGGAGCGAAACGTCGGACACCGTGCCAAAAACAACGTGGCGCGGCACAACCGGTCCTCAACGGCGCGCCGTCCTCTCGTCTGTGACGTCACGCCGCCTCCACTCACGCCGCCTCCACTCACCCCCAGCTCCACTCACCCCCAGCTCCACTCACGCCGCCTCCACTCACGCCGCCTCCACTCACCCCCAGCTCCACTCACCCCCAGCTCCACTCACGCCCAGCTCCACTCACCCCCAGCTCCACTCACCCCCAGCTCCACTCACGCCCAGCTCCACTCACCCAGCTCCACTCACCCCCAGCTCCACTCACCCCCAGCTCCACTCACCCCCAGCTCCACTCACGATCTACGAGTATCGCGACACGAGACGGGCGGGGGCGGGAGGGGGGGTTGTGGCGCTGTGACTCGAGTGATCTACAAGCCCCCAGGGTTCCCTTCACGACCCCCCCCCCCACCCTCTCAGTAAAGTTTGTCGCGCTTTGTGGCAAGTCGCAGGCGGCCAGTCCCTGTGCAGACGCGAAACGCTCGCTGCCATTTGGAACGTGGAATTTCCATCACTGGCTCGGGCGGGAGATGAGAGCCCCCCCCCCCCCCAATTCACAGAATCGTCTCTGCCTACACTCCCAGTGTCGTGATTACATTTTATAATTGTAGATTTCTTTAAAATATATATAGATATGAATAATCGCTCTCATTCATAATAAAGGTTCTTGGGTTAAATCGCGTAAGTATAAATCTAACCCACACGCCAAACACCTTTATTATGAAAAATATTGGTCGCGAAAGGCTACGTGTTCAATCGAGCTCATGTTAATGGTCTCGTATACTCAGCGGCAATGTAGTAAGACCACATAATTAGCATCAATCCAGAAAATATCGATTAGCACACAACGCGATCGGGAGTCTTAAAAATGGATACGGATTGAGGTATCGATACATCGATCCATCCCTACATATTAGAGAATGCTATTGGAAACAATCCAAACGAGATGGGCAAACGGGACAGATCAACAGTGCCGCATTGGTTTATGGATGGCAACTCCTCAATTGGAGTGCATCTTTACAACCCTTGTATCTTTATCATACACTTCTATATGATTATGTATGATTGCTCATACAATCATATCAATGAATGCAGATTCATACCGGGTAGAATGGTGGCGGAGTGGTTAGCGCACTGTGTTCCGAACTCATAAAATGTTTGAGTTTGATTATCGGCCACGGCTAGAATCAAACTCGCAATGACCCAGCGTGGTGAAGTATGGTCACAGGACCCCCACAGGAAGGGAACGCGTGGTGTGAACAGCCACGCGTGCGCAACACGTGCGAGTAGACGCGGCGCGTGCTTTCTTGATGGAAACCTCGGGGATTTTATGCAGCTCATAAATATTCAACACAATGCAAGACGATTCGCTTACAAATCGCATCGACGGCGGAGGCGATGGCGTTGGCGATGCGGCAGTAGAATTGGCCAAATCAACGGCAATCAGTTCTCGGGCTTGGTCGTGAGGACTCGAGGTCGGAGCTACCGCCTCCGTCTCGCTCGCCCGCTCGCTCCATGCGTGTCCCGGGTGCTATGGAGGGGGGGGGGGTGCTATAGGGGGGTTGGGGGGTAGGGTGAGCGGGGGGGGAACAAATGCTGCACGCTGCTACAGGGCGTGAGTATGTATGTTGAACTTTTTTCACACCGTACGTAGCCATCCGTGCTAATCGGAGGTGCAAAGTAGGGGTGCGATCCGCTCGCGGGCTCCCCGTGTCGCGCTCCCCGCTTCGCCCCTTCTGGGTGTGCGGCAGAGGCCGCGTGCGACGCCCATCGCTGCATTCCACTCATTTCCGTACCAACATTTATCTGACTTGAACATACGAATATAACCATGGGGGGCTGCGCCTTCGGCAGGCTTGGGGGTGGGGGCGCTTTGCCCCTTCCCGATCCTGTTTTACCCCACGCCGTGAGGTACAATCGCACATCCCACTTCCCACCGGGCACCCCGTGCCACCCAAGCATCGCCACCCTCGTCCCATCATCACGACAGCAGCGGCGGCGGCGGCGGTGGCTCACAATGTCCAGCTTCTACTGAGCTGGTGAATGAATCGGCGCGGTGCTGTTGGTCGCCGAGTGAATGCGCGGTGGTGCGGTGCATTCATCTCCAAGGAATGTGGAGACAAAGGCGGTTAGGAATGCGTGCGGTGGTGGCGGCCATACCACCCCCCCCCTTACACCCCCCCCCTTCCACCCCATGCGTGCCGTGCTGACGCTCCTTGACCAAATTGAACCGCACGGCGATGCGCGCTGCGCGTTCATCATCCCCCCCCCTTACCTCCACCCCCCACCACCCCCCCACCTCCAGCCTCCCCACCTCCACCTTCACCACCTCCACCCCCAAGTCGTATTCGAGTTGCGCGAGCAGCGCACCACCTTGTGTGAGTGATGTAACACGACGACTTCTGAATCCCCTTGAGCCGCCTCTAAGCCGCCTGTGGGACGAACCCCGATGCCCTGCGAATGCATTAACTCTGTCCTGCGCATATGGCATCGCACGGCAGGCAAGCGGTGTTCATCCCAAGGGATAGAATGTGCTGAATAACGTGGGGAACCACATTTCATGCGAAAGGTGTGTTTTTTTTGACAGAGTGGAGAGCAAAAAAAAATCGCTACACTCGAGAACCCATCGTAATTGCACGTGGCTCAAACTCGGATTTGAACTCATCGCCCGGTAGGTGCTGGCTCGGTGTCTCTGACACAGCAATTTTGAATCCTGCTAAGTCACTCGACCCCTCCCCGCCCTATCAATGCCTGCGAGTAGAGTATTCATCGCGGATGTCAGCTCTCTGAAGCTAAGCGTGTTTGAGCCCGCTTAGCGCTTGGAAGGGTGACCACCACCCTGATCAGGGCTTGCCAGGTGTTGCAGGCTTAGAGCAGCGAGGCGTGGCGGTGCTGAGTGCCTCGCCTAGAGCGTCGTGCCGGGGTTTTCTCCAGATTGAGAATACGAATCTGTGTAACTGGATTCTCCAGTTATCTCACGCACACACACAACGAGCCACAACCCCTCGTGAATGGAATTGTCCAAACGCCCCAACGTAGCAGGGTCCTCTTGAAAAGGAGTCTTGAGGCTCAGTGAGCCTTTCCTGGGTAAACCATCGGCATTATTAATTATTTGTTTCTCTGATGATGATGATAAACATCTTGCCGAGTGAAGCGTCGCCACCTCTTCACATCCGCACGTCACAGTTCACAATAAACAACAAGACACCCGGCACGGCGCTAATGATATTTGGAGTAATCTGGTTAATTCGGCCAGGAGATTGCTTTTAGCAAGGCTCGCCTTAACCTTTCGAGGGGATCAAAAGGGCAGGCAGGTTTCGCGATCCTCTGCGCCGGGGCTGAAGGGCTCAGACAGAGAAGGGGAAAAAAGCGAGGGAGAGTGGAGAGGGGGAGGTTGGGGGAGAGAGAGCGAGAGAGAGAGCGAGAGAGCGGCCATGATGAATGGTGCTGCTGCTGTTGACGCGATGCGACGTCGCCACGTGCCATGCGACTGCTCGCGAACGCAACAGTTTGTCGCTGCTGCGTTGATGGCAGCAGCAGCTGTCCTGGTGGAGCTCTCGGGCTCTGGAGCTGTGGGTCTGTGAAGAGCCGTGCGAGTGTACGCAGCAAGTGACCCCATCGAGAGAGTGCTATCCTCGTGTTGGGTTCGTGTCGAGTGATTCTGAATTTCGTGCTTCGCGGTTTGGGGAGAAGCTTGCACTGGTAGCTAATCTTGAAACTGTCGTGAGGACAGGGGCATAAATATAGTTTATTAATCTGTACAACCTCGTTACACTTTTATACAAGCGTTAATGGTTAAGTATTGCCTCTGGATAATTATTTTTTTTAAGTGCTCGTGGCAATAATTAAATCGACCCCATCGTCTGCTTGGCACAGTGATGAAAATTGTTTTTTGGGAAAAGTGGCAGCTGTCTTATTTCGGTTGTCCGTGATACCCCCCCACCACGATAGAATGGCTCAGAGCCGCTAATTAAATGTTTTATTCCCGTGTAAAGTATATAGCAAATTATATGACGCTGCTAATTAAATGTTTTATTCCCGTGTAAAGTATATAGCAAATTATATGACGCTGTTATCTCCGCCTCCGAACTTCAAGCATTCCTATCAATTAAATGTTGCCAATTACATAACGTGTAACCAAACTTGATCAGATATTGAAATCAATGAAACCCTAAACGCGTGAGTGTAATCATGCGAACACGTTTCGCTGTGCGGCCTGCCTGGAACCGCGTCTGTGTGGCTATAGGTGGGGAGCGGTGGTGCATCGGTCAGCACACTACGCTATGAACACAGTGACCCAATTTCAATTTCCCACCACGGCGAACATCAGTGGCGAGTAAGATCTGAACCTGTCTTGGACCTCCTCGAGGTTGACTTAGCCTTAAATAAGTACAGTACCTGGCACTGTGTGTACGGGGGAGTCCAAAGCAGCAGCCTGGCGTGGCGCTGGCGACAGCGTTGCCTCGTCCCAAGTCCGGCCCTTAATAGGTGCTCGCTAACAGCACTTTCCACAAACAGTGTATGAGGCCACACGAGGGAGCTTTGTATGTGTCTCGATATGGGATTGTGATATGGGATTTCGATATGGGATTGTGATATGGGATTGTGATATAGGATTGTTATATGGGATTATGATATGGGATTGTTATATGGGATTATGATATAGGATTGTGATATGGGATTGTGATATGGGATTATGAAATGGGATTGTTATATGGGATTATGATATGGGATTGTCGGGAGGCCTTCATCCAGCAGTGGATAGATCACGGTCGGCGATGACGGCGATGAACAAACAACGCGCACACGTCCACCATCACCCTGGTACCATCCACGCGTCCACCA
>CM025612.2:407166-431473 GCA_014621495.2 Entosphenus tridentatus | reverse complement strand
AAGGTGTCAGTTTTGTACCAGTTAAAAGGGTAAAAACCTACTATTATTGTCCAGGTTGATGTAGCCCTTAAAGGTTTGGGACACATTACTGCAGATGTGGCAAAATCATTGCAGTCCTCAAAAACGCTAACACACCTATTAGCAACATCAGTAAGGATGAGCGCTATGAGCTTTCTCAATTAAGAAAGAGAGATTACGTCGTCATCATCTCAGCCGACAAGGCCAATGTCACGGTCAGCATAGACAGAACCACATGCAATAACAAAATTCAGGACCTACTTTATTCAAAGAGATCCCAACAACAGCCTCGTTACGATAACCAACAATATCACCGATTCGACATTTAATCGAACCGACCAAGCGGGGTTCCTTAAACCCCTCTCCTGCTAGACCACCTAGATTGTATGGCTTACCAATAATCCATATACAAGGTACACCCCTTCGTCCTATCATCTCCTCCATTGACTCACCCACCTACAAACTGGCCCGATTTATGTCTGAGACCTTACAAGCATTCACTGGTAAGACCACCTCAGCTGTACTAAACTCACTTGGTATCGTTAATTAAGGACATTTTACTATCGCCAGGTGATTTGCTCGTTAGTTTCGATGTTGTCTCTTTGTTTACCAAAGTTCCTGTGCCTGACACTATTGCAATCATTGAAGATTTGGTCCAACAAAGACAATGCTGATGTACCGGCCCTGGTGAGACACTGCCTCACCAACACTTCACCTGTAATGGAACATTCTACAAACAAGTTGAAGGTACCCCAATGGGTTCTCCCTTATCTCTAGTTGTAGCCAATGTTTTCATGGAAAATTTTGAGACAGATGCCATCCAGGCATCCACTCTACATCCGTCCTTGTGGAAGAAGTATGGAGATGACACGTTCGTCATCTGGCCACATGGCCGACCAGCTCTGAACCAATTCCTCAACCACATCAATTCCATACACCCAGCTATCAAATTCACCATGGAGGTGGAAAAGAATAGCAAGCTACTATTTTTGGATATTTTCATCGAAAAGAGGCCAGATGGCTCAATGGGACATTGTCTACAGGAAAGCCACCCATACGGATGCATATTTAAAACCTGACTCCACCACCATCCATCAGAAGAATTCCCTCATTAAAACTCTACACCATAGAACTCGATGTATTTCTGACCATCATCACCTAGCCAGTGAACTGGAACACGTACACCAAGCTCTCAAGATGAATGCTATTGAGACTACACAATCCGTAAAGCTATCACCCCAACCGTTGGGAAAGAATCATCTGAGGACCTAATCAAAACCATCACCTTGCCATATATAACAGGGGTCACCAAAAACATTTCCAAAATCATGAACAAACACAAAATCCAGGTTCGATTTAATACAATACATAAAAATCATGATCTGGTCCCATCTGTGAAGGATGTGATCCCTGACATGCAATATCCCGGCGTCTACAAACTAAGCTGTATCTGCGGCAGTAGTTACATTGGGGAAACAAAGCGACATGTCTCGGACCGTGTTCGTGAACATAAGGCAGATCTGAAACACGGTAGGACCAATACCTCGGCCGTGGCTGATCATTGTTTTAATGCGGTGGGCTCACACGAAATTGATTTCTCTAAGACGAAGGTACTTTGCAAACCCACTGGCTATCAACAAAGATTCGTTCATGAAGCCATCCAAATATATAGGCGCAGATACAATTTCAACCGAGAAGATGGGTACAAACTGAGCAATAATTGAAAGGACGTTATTAACCAGTTTAAGTCATAACTGGCTGTGATGTTCCCATCCTACCACCTTCCGATGTTAGTTCATTAACAAGTTCACACGAACACAGCCACTTCGCGTGCCAACCTAGAGGTTTCTGCTCTGCGATCTCCCATGAACATGCTCATCTCTCACATTGACACAGCCACCTCAGCACGCGCGACGTAGAAGTCACTCACCGATCTTACATTAACATGCTAATTTTCACATGGTAGCCCTTTGATTGGTGGAAAACCAACCACCATCGTGGTTGCTGCCCACCACTGACATTAACATTAGCTGCTGACATTTGGGCTACGCCCATTTCAAACCTTTATGAACAGTTTGCCTTTAGAGGCTAACCCCCTTTTCCTGATGACGACCGCTTGTGTTGCGATCGACACGTCGTAGTTTTTTCTTATTTTCTTTTAACCTATCTACGTGACTTGACCGAAAGACCCAAATAATATGTTTTATGCAGCTACTCGCAGATCTTCTCTACACCCACATCACTCAGGGGTACCAGGTGGCCAGGAGATAGTAGTGTTGAGTATATCCACCTCTTTTCTGTGGTGGGTTTTCTCTGGGCACTCCAATTTACAAGAAAAATCCAATTCAGGACGCTTCTGAAAAGTAATCTGGAGACTCGCTGAGGCTTCGTGGGGAAATACTTGGCATGATGATCGTAAAGCCACCACGTCTACTAAAACTAAAACAGCTAGCTGCCTTCGGGGTAAAGGCATGTGCATCAGATACTAGAGGTAGGTGTTGCCTGGTCATAATTATATCCCAGCACGTGGAGCGAACGTATGTACTCTATGTATATGCGTGTGTGTTAAACTTCTTTCGCACTGTCCGTAGCCAACCGTACTATTGTTGGACATCGTGCTAAACACCGCGGTATGACCCAATATCACATCGGAGCGCTATAAAGCACAACGGCGAAACCCTATCGCAAAATGGAGGCTCTTGCCCTACAGACAGTATTTGGCAATGCCCTTCAATAAAATTATCTGAACTTTTTGGCACATTTGTCGAGTTTCTGTCTGTCCTCGTGAGAATGCTCCCTTTTTCTCTCTGGCCTCGCATTGTACCGTACAAGTCCCTGCCTATCTGGCGGCGGATCTGGCTTCGCACGTGTTTACCCCAGCGCCACCATCTCCGCCAACACCCCTCTTCCCCATCCCTCATGCCCCAACTGCTCTCTTTCCCTGCAGCCAGCCAAAATGATATCTTAAGATAATCATCCATATTGTCGATTATCTTTCCTGGCATCTGCATTTCAAAATAATACAGCCCTTTATGTATCCGGGAAAGCCTCATTGATTCTCAAAACTGTCTCATGAGGGTTATGCCATGGCAATGTTTGACCAACATCATTGACGTTTTACTGGGGGTAAATCTGCATACGAGGGGAAAACACCCACAGCTCCACAACGTTATATTCAATAATCTATTGCTGTACTGTCGTCCCTGGGTCTTCTCGCAGCCCAGGCCAGCAACCGCCTGGCATTCCAGGGTAGCCTCCCCATCATCCAAGCACTGCGCTAACCAGGATCAACTCGGCACAGCTTCCATGAAATTGAGCCCAGCCGTGCTGATCTCGTGGCCTCTTTGCGTTGGAAAGCAGGCCTCTTTACATTGTGAACGAGGCCCTGTCCACCTCCACGAGAGACAAAGTGCGACAACGCCATATCACGTGGCATGGGCCCTGCCTGGAAGACAATTTAAATGGTGGCATAATCTTTTTCTTAGAACATCTTACCAGCTTTGTGTTTTTGAAACATCAATATTTTTATCCATAATAGAAGTTTTGGGGCTTTTTTATTGCATGTTCTTGACACTTAAGCAGAGCAATTCCTTGTTTTCAAAATGGTAAGAAAAATACCTCGCAGCGAATGGATCTTGTAGAATTCAGATCTGGCCAATTTGGACATTAGCTTTTATTTTTTAAACGTGTGTTCTATTCTCTTTCGGATTTATATAGCGCCATTTCCAGGGCGCTCGACACTTATACCACCAACGTCATGATCGCCAATTTTTGCACAAGGTTTTGGGGGTTTTCGGAACTAAATGCACAGAAAAATCAACGAGCCGGAGTTTAAAACCCAGCGAAAGGCATTGCATTCATAGACATTGCACATTTCTCGTCGTATTTTCCCCCAGATTGGAAAATACAAATGACAGAACAGCACAGCAGTATTGCAACAACACAGCTTCATTTCCTTCCGTTAGGGCTGGTAATGCGGCACAAACCAGCAGCAGTGAGATCGGACCCCAGGCGTTGCTCGGTAGCCGTGTGTTGTTGATTTATGAAGGTGGGGATTGAGAATGACGTGGGCGCGGGGGACACAAAAAAACCCATTCATGACACGACACCATCAACGCCACGTGCCCCCACTCACAGCCACCCCGAGACCTTGCCCTTCCCCCCACGAGTCCCAACACAGCCTCCCACATCCTTCTCGTCATGCCCCCTCCACCGAATAATCCTATCTCTTGCCACCCGCCCCCCACCAAGCTCTGCACCACCCCCAGCAGGACTTGCTAATGCGAGCCACTTTCTTTCCCGTGGCAATTTAAATTTTAATGACCTCCAGAAAATGGCGCTCCCACCAGTCGGTTCCCTGCCCGTGCCGGCCTAATCTTGGACGTGGCGGTAATAATGTGCCAAAATATGCGATGTAAGCTCAGCCATGGTGACAGATCGTCGCCTGAGGCCGAACAACAAGTACGAATGTTTAAGCATTACATTATAAATTAAAGGAAGGGTGGTTGGTGGAGTATTGAACACATTAAAAATATATCAAGCTGTCAATTATACACTGTTCAGTTTATCTGATACAAGGGCTTCAATTGAGTGGTGTGTATTAAACATTTTTTAATTAGCTGAATACAGTGCGATTAAATATTGATGCTAAAATAGACGTATATTTTATTGTTGGTTTGTTCCACTCAAGAAAGAGAATGCATCACCTTCATGTGACTTGGCTATAATCAGGGCTAACATTTTATAAAATAAGCCGACATATACCGTCCATTCGTGGAATTCTTGTTACCGTCTCTTGATTTTCAAAAAAAATCAGGAGATTAAAGGGAAGTATTCTACTTCAGCTTCAAACCCAGACCCAATATTTGCTCTCCTGGGCTATCCAGAACTCCCCCCCACCCCCAGAGAATTGTCTTCATTAAAATCCTCAAACAGGCAGGGAGAGAATGCGTTGGCGGGGTGCAGTATGGATAAGGTAACGCGTCCAGGACGGGAGGGGTGGAGGTCAGAGTTTCTCCGGCCCGAATGTCGTCGTCCCACTCATTGTGGTTCGTTTCGCGTTGCGCCTGGCCACAGTTGCCTGCCGCCATTGCGACTGAAGACATCGTCAGGACGGCAGCCGCCGTGCTTCTCCTTCCGCGTCGTGTGCACGGAGAGTGATTGCGAGTCAAGTCTGAGCCCCCCCCCCCCACTGGGGCCATGTCTCTTCCTACGAAGAGAGACTCCGCGGGGGCTGGAGAGAGGGAGGTGGAGCGGGAGGGACGGGGCAGGCACATTGTGGGAGCGTTGTTCTTCCCGTGACCACACTCCTCCCTGCAGCAACTGTGGTGATGGTGGCAGTTTGGTGGTGGTGGCGGCGGCAGTTTGGTGGTGGCGGCGGCAGTTTGGTGGTGGTGGCGGCAGTTTGTTGGTGGTGGCAGTTTGTTGGTGTTGGCGGCAGTTTGGTGTTGGTGGCGGTTTGCTGGTGGTGGTGGCGGCAGTTTGGTGGTGGTGGCAGTTTGTTGGTCTTGGTGGCGGTTGGTTGGTGGTGGTGGTGGAAGTTTGTTGGTGGTGGCAGTTTGTTGGTCTTGGTGGCGGTTGGTTGGTGGTGGTGGCAGTTTGGTGGTGGTGGCGGCAGTTTGTTGGTGGTGGCGGTGGCGGCAGTTTGGTGGTGTTGGTGGTGGTGGTGGGGGAGTGCAGCAGTTCGCGCGTTGCGCTATGAACCCGGCAACCCGACTTCGATTCCCGCTCACGGCCAACAGCAGTTGCCGGTCCTGGGCCTCCCCCTAGGTCGACTCAGTCTCAAATGAGTTCTTGGCGCGGTATGTAAATATCGCCACTAGGGAGACAAAGACGGCCGCGCGTGGTGCTAGCCACCCACCCTCTTCTCTGTGTGCCGTTCCGGTCTTAACAGGTGCTCTCTAACAGCACTTTCCCCAGCAGTATTTTTAAGGCTATACGGGGGATCTTTGTCTTTGGGGTTGTGTCAGAGGGGGGATGAGCGCTTGGTTTTGTGGGGAAGAAAACTCTCCACCCCCCTCGATCCAATCCCATCCCAGATCCAGCCACCCTCCTTCAAATCCCCAGCGCCCCCAGCCCCAGCCCACCGCAAGGCGGGGGGGGGGCGCTCTGCCTCAATGGTGATTGATGCTTTCTCTCCACTCCAATCGCATGCCCCGGGATTGGCTGATTTAAGGGGTCGCAGAGGTCAGCCGATGACAGTCGCCGACAAGCGGCGGGGACACAGCGAGACTCGCGCCTTCTCCACCCCCAGCACCGCGCCCTTCTTCAGCCACCACCGTTGCCATTGTCACCACCAACACCACCAACATCCGCTCCACCATCACCACCGTCACGATCCCACTACCACCACCAACAGCCGCCACTGAATGGACGTGACGTCACCGCAGTGCTTGTGCCAGGCTAGGTGCACTTCGGGGCCACGTGAAGTGCCGGAGATAACGGCGCAGACTCAGGTGCCACGGGCTGACTGAGACAATTGGCAGGATGCACCACCACCACCCGTGCTCCCGACTGTGCCACCATCTCCACCACCACCACCGCCCCAGTCACTGGGACCACCACCACCAGGGCCACCACCACCACGAGCCCCTCCACCCGACGTCCCTTCACCCCTCCCCCACCCCCGTCGCCATGGCGACGCTCCCCCGCATCCCCTCCGCACGCGCGCGCGATCGTGACGCGTTAATAAGATGCCCTAAACCGCGCGCATACATCACAATTACCGAGTGGCCGACCCTTGCTCTCGCGGAATAATTACATTTAATCAGGGAAATTGACTGCTTTTAAATTGGCCTCATATCCCCTCCCCGGTCGTACGATTAATGGCGGGATTATCGCGCGGAGTCTCAGCCGTCGAAGCCGCGCACTTTGCTCCGCGCCGGCGTGACGGGGCTTAGCGCCCCACTCGCTAGAACGTGCTCACTTTGGGTTGGGGGGGGGCAAGTTTGAGTTGTTTGCGCCACCTGGAGAGCTCCAGAGACGAGGTTTCTCGTGCTGCGGCCCAGGCCGATTCTGTAACCCGTCGAGGCCTGCACAAGGATTGGGTACAGGGAAGTGAGGGGTCTGTAGCTCACGACCGTGGGGCAGCAGCGCTGGCTGAGGGAGAATTTCTTATCGTAAGGAATTAACTCGAGTGGGATTTGGTTCGTGGTGAGCTTAACGTGATTAGTTTGTGCTATTGTGAGTCCTGGCCATTTGTGAACTTTGCGGATAAAACAAGGCCGCATCGCAGCGTGCCATAGCAACAGCACTGTCCAATCACAGCGCACCTTACAAAACGGACCGGGCCCACCGGCAGCCAATGGGAGCCCGCGTCTCATGTGCCATTGCCACTGATTGATGTTGCATTTCCCTGAGCTCATAAGCAGAATTCCCAGTCCCATGCACTTGATTGATCCAAACAGGTGTTTTATCCAATTAAATATGCTCACACACCCAAGTGGTGGGCTCTTTTTGTATTCTGTGCATCTTGCTTAAGCCAAGGTGATTAAGTTAAAATACACTGCTAATGGGGCTGCATTCATTTCTGCAGTAATATGCCTTTTTAAGGATGCTCTAAGCGACTTAATATCAGCATGAAAAAGATGATAAGACGACTGTCCCCGTAGATTTGTGCGAAGAAAAGCAGTCTTCAGGACTCCCATCAACCCGACACCCTCGCCACATCCCTTCCCCGAGAGATGAAGATTGCATCGTGGCAGAAACCAGATGCCGTCTAACTCCTAAACCATAAAACCCTAGCCGCGTAGACCTCCACAAACACCAAATAAGCATTGTCTATTGGTAGTGCTTCAACTGACACCTAAGGGAAGTCCATATTTCGGTGAAAATTTACTCAGGATACAAATCTGCTGAAGATGTGCCAGAATATTGTTTTCTTTCCTGGCATCTGCAGGGACAGTTACCACTTCCTCAAAATAAAACATGTTGCGATATCAAACAGCTGCTTTCAACAACAGAAATGCTAAGCGTGTCAACGGCACCAGACTAACCATAACCCTAACCCAAATCACTTACCCTAACCACAGTAATCATATCTGATGTAAGTGCTTAGAACACCTTGCCTGGCCCACAGCTAAGATGGCTGCCAGTATGTTTGTTCAACTGCTTGAGCAGTGAATCAGGGTGGCTACATCCGCCTTTGATATATTTTTTATTACCAGAGTCAGGGATTTTCAACTCTATAAACATTTTGTTGCACCCCACCCTGTGTCAGCCTTGTTGTCACTCTACCGATCGACGCCAGTTTGTTAAAGTGAATCTGATAAAGACAAATCCTGCGACTTACTGGGACAAAGAAAATATGCCGATTTAGGAGCAATTTCAGGTGTGTATCAAGGAGTCTGTATCAATTCACTGTGTAATGTTTTGATGAACTTTCGTTATTTTTTGCGATTTTAACATTCTTAATAGTGACACCTATGGGCCTCTCCATGTTCAATTCCAGGCATACTTTAAGACTCCTCTATCAGTTAAGGATGTGTAAGTTTGCCACGTGTAACACTCCGTGCAACACTTCATAATTGCTTTCGTGACATCGTTGACTTTTGGTCAGTCTTACAACATCGATCGCCTTTCTGACGTTCGTTTGGCGACCTGCTTTAAGGGGTTGCGACACAGCCCCATGTCAGACGCCACAAGTGCACAGTGTGGAGATGATCGCGTGGGTCAGCGACTTTCACCGATTCGGCGGTGATAACTAATCAAAGCGACGATGCCGCAAGACGTGCCATTTAAATGCCATTTGCCTTCAAAGGGATCGTATTGACTTAGGTTATTTTTCAAAGCTCCAGCCCTGTGCCTCTGAATGTGAAAATAAATTAACTTCAACGACAAAGCTTGTTTTAAAGAGAGTCCAGACGGGCTCTGTGCTGGTCCATTGTGTTTTAAAGGTGATGGTTACGGTTGTGGGTATTGGCAGACGATAGGTCTGTTCGAACACTGAGCAGTGTTGCACACGAAAGCATTTGTGTGGAATCCCTGTCACAAAGGAGCCCACTCGTGACAATGTGGTCGAGCAAAGGAGAGCACAGCTCCCCCCTTCATTTTCTCGGAGAAGGCAGCAGCAGCATTCTGAGCAAAATTACTTGATTCGTACGTGAATAGTCTGAAACATTTATCTCATCGTTCATGTGTGACTTAGGTTTCGCGCCGTGTCATCGCACTAATAATTTCAGCCATTGGTCAATCTGCGGCTGGATCAAGGGCTCCCCATGATGAGCATACCTCACCACGCTGGTCAATTGGGGGGGTTGGTGAAAGAGGAAGCCTGGGACTGGTTCAACTATCACTCCCCACTGATGTTCGCCGTGGCCGGGAATCAGATTCAAGTCGCCGGGTTCAAAATGCGGTGCGCTATCCACCGTACCACCACTGCCATCTCACTCTGTCCATTAAACCAACATCTTGATAGTCTGGTGAGAGGCCAAGGAGAGGAAGATGTGATCTGGGTATTTAAGAAAATACAGCAACAGAACAGTGCCATATAAAACACTTGCAATAAAATAATGATAACAGCAAAGGGGTTTAAAATTCACCATACAGCAACGTGTATATTCGACGTAACATTGAGTATTTTATTTTTTTTAAACAAATAGCTACAAAAATACGAATAAGAGGGAAGTTGGAGGTGATGATGAAAAGCACTCACAGCTGGATTGTGGAAGCTTTGAGGCCAGCTGCCAATTATAAACCCACTGGGAGGGAGAGCTCATAAAGGTTTTGTATTATTAGGTCAAATCCCGGTTGGGGGTCGACTCAGCCATTCATCTTTAACCAGTGTCAATCCGATGAATACCAAGGTGCAGGAGGTCAGTGCTGGTTCCCTTATGGGTGTACTTTTTTTCTCTCACGGGAACGTGGAGTGTCCACCAAAGAGAGGAGCTTGACTACTGTCACCACACGCAGCTGAGATGGAAACAGCTTTCTCTTGACTGTGTTGAATTATAATACAAGTTGAGGTTTATAAGGCGACGTACGGGTGCAGCGGTGGTGGAGCGGTTAGCACAATTCACCGTGAACCCTGTGGCCTGCGTTTGATTCCCAGCCGCGGATAAAATGAGGAACGAGTGAAACCTGAACCAGTCTTAGCCCCCAGCCATTCACCAACCCATCGGCATGGTGAAGGATGGTAGAACAACCCGCGGGAGCGACACGGTGGCGTGGGGAGGCCTTCGTTCAGCAGTGGTGTGACGAACGCGCCATGAAGAGGGTAAAGCAAAGCATCGAAATGCGAACGCATCTACAGTCGATGGAGAAATAGGTGAAGTATGCACGTGTGGAGGATACAGAAGAAGTGGGAATACTTTGAGATGTTTATTTTTCGGAGCAGGAATAGAATTGGCAGAACGCTACGGGTCAGAGACGGGTTTGAGAAAGCATTGCGGTAGATCTACATTACTTATCAGGCTGAGAGGCTGGAGGTCAGTTTCAGAGGTGAAAGAGAAGAGGTAGGAGTCTAGATTTGAGCAGTGGCAGAGTTGAACGGCGTGGACGGCCAAAGGGAGGAATTGAGGCCATGGCAGCAGCAACAGAGAAGTGCCAGCCCATGTCCGCCTTTGTCTTACAAAATGTCTGAATTGTCAATGTATTAAAATAAACTTTTGCAGGTTATGTCCGTGACTTGTGTCTCTTTAAGCAGTGCCTAACCTCAGTCGGAAGAGTTCGAAGCGCTGTTCCGAGATACACGTTGGAACGCCACATCCATCTCGCCTTTTGCAATCAGCCTGTTGAAGAACAATGATTTCAATCTGTAACACGCCGCACAACGACTTAGAGGTGTGAGGAGCGACAGACACGCGGGAAGACATCCAGGCAGTGAGCCGACGCCAATTTATGAGCGTTAAGTTGTGGGAGGATACAATAGTACATGGAGGAAACCTACGCGTGCGAAGGGCCAACACTCGAAACGAGACAGGTCACGTCCACATTTGCTGTACGACAATGTCCTGGCAAGGCAGGGTTATGGTGACTCGACTCCCACGGGAAGGGAGTTTCACAACATTTGTACCATCCGACAACCCTCAATGCCTCCGCAGTGCTGGGTAACAGGCGTGCAGAGCCACAGCGGCCTCGACGATGACTATGAAGGCACAATCACTAATGTAATCACTCTGGCGCAATTAACTGCGGGGGTAGGTGTGAGGCGGTGTGGGGCGAGCAGGCATGAGCAGCGGCTCTCCGACATTCGGTGTAGAAAGCGATGTGGTGGTCCCTGCTAAACGAGCTGTTTGCTGGCGAATGGAGCCACCTTGTGTCGTCACACGCAGGCGCCGCGTGCAATAGGCGAGGCCGCGTTTGCCACGGACACCGCTTAGAGCGCAGCCACCACAGCACTGGGCTTGATTCCTCCAGCGTACACACACATCTTGTGATGGCCAGAGAGCCTTGGGCGAAAGCGCCTCATTCTCCAGATCGCGTAAGACGCTCCGGAAAGTGAGACGCACTTAGAACTCGTGGTAACCCGGTCTCAATAGAGATTTGTTATCACATATAAATATACCACGTCGAGCGTTCACAGACTGCCGGGGCGAGTGGTGTTAGCGAGCACCTATTAAGGCCAGCACAGCGCACGAGGGTGTGGGTGGCCAGCCAGCACTCCGCCCAGTCGCCTTTGTCTCCCCAGTCGGTGATTTTGAGGCTGAGTCGACCTAGGGGTTGCCCAAAACTAGTTCAAGACAATCGTCACTGCTGTTCGTGGACGTGAGCGGGGATTGAACCCTGGTGATCGGCTGACCCGCGGTGCGGTCTCGTGTTCACGCTGCCGCATGATGCGACGCACCACCAACTCTGCTCTAAATGACAATGGGAATGGCAGTGCGCCTTATACTCCGCAGGATGTGATTGCAGTGTTTTTCTGCTGCAAGGGCCGATTTGATGGAAAGTCACGACTGCAGGATCTCGACGTCTTGTGAACGTTGCTGTGACCGGTAGCGCCCCCAGTGGCTCGTTCACGTGAACTCGTTCACGTCTTCGCACACGATGAGCTCACAGGTGACGACATCACATTTACCCATCTATTTAAGACCGAAACGTGATCATTTCTCCACCAACTCTGGCTGTGGCCTGATGAGGCTGCGTGAAAACACCGGCGAAACGTCGTACTTGAGTTGTGCATGCTGTGGGTTTACTCTCCAACACACCGGTTTGCTGAACTATTAACGAATTGGCACTTTTGTTCACTTAACAAACGTTGCCACGTCATTAGCTGTGTCGGGTGGTGGCGGGTTTAACGACACATTTATTTCGACGCGATCTCACCCAACGACAGCACTATCATGGATAATTATGGATAATATTGCTCGCGAAAGCCTCCGTGTTAAACTTTAAGTGAACCCCCCGTTCACTCACGACAACGACGGGGCGAGTCGCCGTGAGCTTCAGTGAAGGGGGCAGCAGCAGCAGCAGCGCACTGCCACTCGCAGTGCAGAGGTCAGAAGTTCGCCTGCACCTCCCAGGGCGCGGCAGTCGACACCACGGGGCGAGTTTCTCGACTCCTGCCCCGCAGCCAGGGCCCGATCAAGGCACGGGGGCTTTAGGGGCTGCAGCTCAGGGGCCTCCAGTGATTCAGTGAAAAGTGATTTCATTTGTGAATACTGAATTTTATTTGTTGTTAGCCGTGTAAAAATAAATTTTATTTCTCTTTAACTTTTGTTTTCCTTTAGAAAAAATACTTGGGGGGCTAACAGTACATGTCCACTCAGCAGCAGCAGCTGTTGTGTGTACATGGGTAACGACCACGGTTAGTCAATCAGCGGGTCTCGTGTGGTGGGGTAAAGTGTGAGTGTGTGGTGGGTACAGTGTGAGTGTGTGGGGTAAAGTGTGAGTCGGCCCTTCTCTTCCGAGACGTCTTAACCCCGAGAGTCGATAGCTCCCTCTGGTGGAGGCCCTTTCTCTGCCGACAGCGGCGGCGTGAGGGAGCGATTGCAGGGCTGCGCCTCTACCCCTTGAGGCGTGCGAGTGGCTGCACGTTCGCTCGCGCCAAATCGGCGCGTTCGTTCCTAAAAATGCCACTGGAAACGGTTACCGGTTTCTGATTTTGGGAAACGTTATTCGGTTATGAAAACGGTTACCAGTTCACAGGTTGTCTTTTAACAAACCGCATCTCGACTGTGGAGAGAAGGTAGAGGGAAGCATAGACGTGGGGGTATAGTGCAGTACAACAATGTCTTTTGTGGCATTGTTCCTCTGCTCCCCATAACGTCGAACATAAATGTTCCAAAGATAATCCAATCGTTGTGTAATGGCTCGTTCAGCCACACACACACGCAACATGCACGTGCAGCATAGCACCGCCGTGCGAGGCAGCATTGTGTATGTAGAACTTCTTTCGCACCGTACGCAGCCACCTGGTCGGTGGCGTGCGGCAGGGCGCGCACTTTGACAAGAACCTCGGAGCAGTCGTCAGCTGTCCTCAAGCCAAACGACGGCCCTTCTTCATATAAATTGTTGACATATATGCACAGCATAGTTATCAATGGTTACACCGATTTCTACCACTCCTCTCACTCGCCATCCTCTCCCCTTTCATCTCGCTCTACCCAGGGAGGTAATACAGAGGAGTTGACGATTTGATATTTAAAAACAAAATCACGCGGCGGCAAACGACTCAGTACGAATGAAAGTCCTTTATTTATTAACGGGTTTCTATAAAATATGCAACAAATAAAACATCCAAAACATACAGCAGTGAAACATCGGTCCTGTCGCTCATCAGACACCAGTATCACTCAACAGATGGTAAACAAAGAGAGTTACACTTCCAAATCCCCACCACCTCCCCCCCCCCAAATCGAGTGGTCCGGTCTGGGTAGACGCAGCACCGGGCACAGAGACCCCCATCCAGGTCACAACCATGACATCATCTTCCAAGAAACTCCCAAGATAAAAATGTTCAAATATTTGTATGTAACTTTACTATGCACCGAATTCGTGTAAATTCCACTTCTGAGAATTGCAAACATCGGTTCGCCAAGTCACGGGGACATCGCTCCCACACGCGTGGCAAAGCGCCGTCCGCTACTCCTCCGTCCACCAGTGGTCAATTTGACGGACCTCAGGAAGTAGTTCTGTAATAGCCACTTCGTTGGGTCGTCGCAGGGGCTACGCCGCCGATCTCCACATCCGAGTGTTTGCGGGTTGAGAAACAGCGATCGCGGCGGCTCGCGTAACACGCGCGGCGCTTCTGCTGCTGCGTCCCAACGGAAGAGTTCCCCTTTTGGCATTAAAAGGCGAATCAAGCTTTGCGTGCAGTGTCGGCCGCGTGGTAGTAATACAAGAGGGGATGGGGTAAGGAGGGGTGGCTCAATATGCACCCCCAACAAAACAAAAGTCGATCGTCAAGAATTATAGAGACGCTGCTAAGTAACATCGTGTTTGTAGCGGCAAAGGTTTTTCTATGAAAAATCACGTTTTCAGATACAACAAATTCCCGCTGCGACCATACAACGTGAGCCCGCACGGGGAGCGTGACCCTCTGTGTCCGCCAAAGGCCTCCACCGCTTGGCGAGAGCGAGCAAGCAAACCACTCCCACCACCATCACGGCACCACGCTCGCCACGCTCACGCAGTGTCCGCTCGGCAGCTGTAACGGCAGCACCGGACGGAGTGTTTAGCCTCACTCCGGAATGGGACGATTGGTTCGTAGTTTTCATCGGTTAGCAAAACGCATTCCTTCTCGATGTGCAAGTGGGAATATTCTAAAGCGGAGCCGCAACAGCAAAGACCGAGCGATTCCAACCACCGCCGCCCTCCCACGCTGAGACTGGCGACACCAGTGCAGCTATAAAACATCATCAGCCACAGTGCAGCACCGCCGACAGAGGAGAGCGTGCGTGCACGTCCAGTCCAAACAACGGCAAGTACGCAGCAACAACAACAACCCCCCTTCGGTCAAATCTTATCACGAGATTACAAAATATAAATTACGTTGTACGCGTTAAGCATCGCTTAAATCAAACAGAAGTGTTACTCCTCCACGACAACACTAAAGAATCACGACGTAGGAGCTCGGGTTTGGCAAAGGACGCTCGTCGTCTGCTCGCTGTGGGGGCAGAAACGGATGTGTGCCGGAAGTGCCAACCCGGTAAACATGCCAACGTTGGGCCAACGTTGGACCAACATTGGTCCAACGTTCCACGTTTACTGGAAAAGGACGCGAGCGCGTATTCAGCAAACGATCACTTTCGAACTTTCACCCAACGTATGGTCGTACGTGCACTTGAACGTCCCTTTATTGCTTTTCCCCCTGCGAGTCGGGATTGGGGGGGCAGGGGTGTTAGGCAAGCGCGTGCGTGTGCATGCGTATGTGCGTGTGCATGCGTATGTGCGCGTGCGTGCGTGGCAACGGTTTGTGTCAGCACCGTTTCGTGCTAAATGACTGCAGCGGCAGGGGGAGAAGGGGCTGGGGAGGGCGCCGGCCTCGCGTGCGGACACACAGAAGGAGTACTCAAGGGGGGAGGGGGGTCCCGTCACAGTGGCCGCCGGTACCACCACGGCCGCAGCTTGGCTCCCAAGCGGCACGCGGCTCTCCTTATCCCTGGTCGACTTCACGCCGGCCGCAGCGTTCCGCGGCGGAGGACAGAGGGTAGGTGGTGCGGCGGGGGAGGGGGAAGTGCGTGCGTCTAAAACCAAAAACTAAACCGGGTCCGCGTGTCTGGATGCCTCCCCCCCAACCCAGCTTGTTGCGCACGAGCGTCGAACGGTTCAGTCCACGTCACGAGCCCTTGGTGCCGAGCAGCAGCCCCCCCCCCCCGTCCCCCCTCTGCACGGCCATCACTTCTTAAACTCCAGCTTGTGCAGCTGCTCTTTGCCGTCGATTTGCACGGACTTGAGCCGCCCGTTCTCCTCCACCTCCACGCGCTCCTGCCCGTTCTCCACGATCCTGAAGGGGACACGGCCGTCAAGCACCAAGCATCATGTACCACGCGCACCACTCACCACGCGCACCACTCACCACGCGCAGGGGCCCCGGTGAACCGCGGAGCTCCGGGTGGGACTAAAAGAAGTCGAGTTTACCGAGTTACATCCCATCAGATGCGAGTTACATCCCATCAGATGCGAGTTACACCAAATGCATCATGGGAGGTGACTTGGCGAGCTCGGAGAAGCGCCCCCGGGGGGCTACGCAGAGCGGCGTTTGGGGAAATGTGGGGAAGGGGGCATCTCTGCGAGCGACAGGCGTAGCGGCTATACTCGAGACACCCCAGAAGGATACCACTACAGGCTTTGTTATATTCTTTGGGTCTTTCAGTAAAGTCACGTAGAACAAAAACATTTACAATAATTATTGTAAATTTTTATTGTACATGTTTTTGTTCTACATGAATTTACCGAAAGGCCTAAAGAATATTAATTCCTGCAGTCACGAAAGCTTTAAGTCTAGGCTTTGTTATGTTCAAGTAGTGAGATGCTCGTGGTATTCAATTCCTGATCACGGTTAACGTTGGTGGCGAATGATATCTGAAACAGCGTTGGATCCCCTTCAGCGACCTGCATTGACCGTGTGGTGAAGTATGGTCAAACAACCCCGATGACACAGCACAGAAAGGTCTTCATCTAGAGAATTGGATGGACAAAGGGCTGTATATTATAATTATTGTTATTATGCAGAGAGACGTAGGGAGACAGAGAGAGTGAAGCAGTGGGAGAGACGGAGACAAAAGAGACAGGGCGAGAGAGAGACGTGGCGAGCGGCGGACTGGCGGCGCATACCGCTTGGTAGAGATCTTCTTGCCGTTGACCATCTTGGTCGTCGTGGAGACGGAGCGGAAGTGTGAGCCCATGCCAGCCCCCACGTCCCCGAACGTGGCCGTGGAGAATGCAGGGAACCCGACGTCGGAAAACGAGTCATCAAACGAGGAGAAGGAGGCAAAGCCTGTGGGGTGTAGGCCGAGACGGGGGGAGGGGGGGGGGGTTAAAAGTCGACGACGGCTGCACCGTGGACAAAGTGCGCCGTGCCACCACCGCTTCCCACCGGGAGTTCCGTGCAGAGGCAGAGGCGCCCTGGCTGGCCGCTCCACTCACCGGGCGGTTGCAGGGCACCCGGGTCGGAGCGATTCCCCACGAGCCCCAAGTGCTATAATTATTCATTATTCCGCTTGTTTACCCAGGAAGCCTCGGCGAGCCTCACGACTGCTCTTGAGGTTTCTTCCAAGTTTTTGCACTCACCGAGGCCGCGTGCCGATGGTCGGGGGACGCAGGGTTCTCAATATTTTGGACACTGCGAGACAAAGTGCCGCCCTCTACTGCACGGAACAACGGTCACTTTGGTCGCTCCGCGGTGTCTGCTTCAAGAGGGCATTCTCCACCACAAATGGAGCGGCTGCGCTGCTCTGTGCTCTTACCACGGAGTCCCGGTCAGGCACATCTGACCGCACGGGATCCGTGATGCAGAGCAGACTTCCACTTAGAACTCATTTGCCACGTGTTGCGGAGGGGGTGGCGATGAGGGAGAGAGCAGGAGGCTCACCAGGGTTGAAGGGGAAGCCCATGAATGGAGAGAAGAAGAGGTCTCTCTCCGGCCGCCGGTGCCGCTCCACTCTGCGCCGCCCGGCCCTGTGGCCCCCGAGGGCGAACGCGTCATCTGCTTGCCCGGAACGGCGTCCATGCACGGACGCACAAAGATACACGGACAAACACGCACATGGATGACTTGAAACTCGGCATTGTTCGGGGCGACAGGGACAACACAAACAAGTGCGGACAGAATAAACGCACGCACGTGAGGACACGAAGACACGATCACCCGTACATCGTTAACCCACGCAGCGCGGCGAGGGAACGGAGAATTGGCGTCAGTATTAATTTTTCTTCTTGAAATAGCAGCCGGGGTGGTTGATTATCCAGCACTCATCGATTCACTCCAGGCACCTGCTCACCAGTGTTTGAGCCACCTCCCGATCACTCTTCTATCACTTCTACAGGCCTGGTTACGGTTCGCGGGGACGTCACATGGTCGATTCCTCCACCTGTGTCGAGAACTCTGTCTACCGTTTCATCTAATTTGCCACGCTGTTCAACCACCACACTGCAGGTCACAACAACACTCACACACACACACCCATACTCGAAAGTCGTCCACTCGGTGAAGTTCTATAAAATAATCGCCAAATCGCTCAGTGGAAGAAGCGCGTGACGGCGGGGTGTGGTGTGGGGGGGGCACCTTTGGGCAGGAGGTGGCCCCGGGGGAAGCACGAGGGCTCGCCAAAGAAGTCCGCAAACGGGTCGCGCCCTCCGAAGAACTCGCGGAAGATCTCCTCCGCCCTCGTGAAGGTGAACTCTCCAAAGTCGCCAAAATCGCCAAAGTCGGCGAAGTCGCGACCTCCGCGACTCGGACGTGCCCGGCCTCCCGCTCCTCCGCCAGCCCGGCCTGGGGGGAAAAAAAATTGAGTCAGGGAGCGATGACCGGGGTCGCCACCGGGTCAACTTGGGTCGCAGCCGGGTCACACAAGGCGCGGGACCCCAGGTAGCCACCGGGTGACGAGGTCGCCAGGGTACGGGTCGCGAGGTTACACTTTACAGAGTGGCAGGGTCAAAAGTCGCGGCCACGTCTCTCGGACACGGATCCGCCCAGCCTGCCATAAAAAATGGGTCGTGGGTCACCTGGTCACCAACGGGTTATACGATTACCACGTCATTAGGTCATGATCATAGATTACAGGGTCACCAGGTCACTGCCAAAGGTTAGCAGGCTAGCGGGTCACCAGACAATCGATTCGACTTGTGAGCAAAACTTGTACTGTACGGACCTGGACGAGTGACCGTACGAGCGGCTGGAGAATTTGGATCGGGGTCAGGGGGGGCGCGTTGGCGCGGTTGGCATGGCCCTGGCACGAGGAATTGAATGGCGAATGGAGCACCCCTCCCGCCTGGGCCCCTCCACCACTCACCCGTCGAGTTCTTCACGCCCTCTTTGCCACCCCTGTCGAACGCTTCTCGCTTGGATTCTGCGGGAGGAAAAGGGAGGGGAGTGTGATGGGTGGGCGACAGGAGGGCTGACCATTGCCAAAGATCCGTTCCCCCCGCGGGGGTGGCACCGACGCCCGACCTCACCTGGGACCCGAGTCTCGTGACTCTGGGTTGCGGTCCAATTCGAGAGTCGACTCTCATTTTGTCGTCTTGGTTTTACCATCCTGTTGGTGGTTTTTAGATTAGTTTTTTTGAGTCTGGTTTGTACAATCTCATCTGTACCTCTCCGCTCCAAGCTTCTAACAAATTATCCAATCAACCTCCAATGTGGGGCGTGGGAAGTCCTTGCCGCAAGGTGGGAGGTCGCTAATTTTCAACCGATGTCCCCTCTCCCCCACGCATCCGTGCTGGTCGGCTCGTGACCTCCTCCCCGTCCTTGCTCCTCTACAGAACGAGCATGCCCACGGTCTGCACAGCGTCTTGACGAGTGCTCGCACACAGACACCGCTACAGACACCCAAACCGCGTTGTGCTCTTGTGCTGCGAGCAGAGCTGCCCACACGAGACTCGACAGGTAAAACAAATGACACGACGGTTAAACAGAGTCAAAAACGAAAGCAATCGAGGCTCGAATCGAATCGTCACCGCGAATCGTGACGCTCCCCCCACTGGATGGACGGGAGCCGGTGCATGCCACATGGCTACTCGTCAGCAGCCGGTACACCCGGAGAGTCCGCACCGGCCAGCCGAGTGACGGCTGTCCCAATCGCACGCACCTCACCTCGCTCCAAAGGAGACGGTGAGAGCGAGAGTGCCAGAGCCATGGTCGCACACCGTCGCACGATCGAGCAGCACGTCACACAGTCACTCACTATCAGAGAGCACGTCGTACGCCTCCGCAATCTCCTTGAACTTGCGCTCAGCCATCTCCTTGTTCTCGGGGTTTTTGTCCGGGTGCCATTTGAGCGCCAGTCTGCGGTACCTGCACAGGATCATCTCGTCATCATCATCATCATCATCACCGTAGCCATCGCTACCATCGTCATCACCATCACCACCGCCAATGTTTTTTCCAAAGGAATCAAAACCACCCTCATAATAATAACCGTCAGCAGCCCTGGGAGGATTCATGCCGTTGTTCTGTACTCGGACCCCAGGTTCCTTAGCCATTCAGCGATGCAGGCTGCGAGCTGTCGGACTGCTTTGAGGCCTCGGCCGTTCAGCGGGCTTCATGGGCAGGTGGCGGTGGACTGCGCGCTCCATCGTTAGTTCCGCTGCGCAGTCGGAGCAGTCTTTTATCTTCCACCTGCGCGGGAGACGAGTGTATTGGCCCAGGGCGACGGTTGATCGCGGCGGTCCAAGGGATTTACGCGGAAGCAAGAGGCCAGGATGGGGCTCGCTTGGGTCTTGAAACGTGACAACGAAGCCATCGCCGTGGCAGTCTCAACGAGCACTTGGGGAGGGTCCTGCATTGAGGATGCTGGGCCATCTTGTACAATGGGAGGTTGTCTTCGTGTGGGATAAAACCCGATTATGTAGCCAATACCCACCAAACACACAAGGGAGTGGGGGGGGAGGGGGCAACACTCAATAATTCTGCACAGATTCAAGAATCCCTCGCCGTAGCGCCACCTCACAGCTTAAAACACTTTGCATTGACGCATGGCGTCCCTGCAGCTAGGCACCGCACGGACCACTCAACCCAGGCTTGGCCGAGTTTGAGGTTGGGATGCTGTCGCGTCATACAGCGTTGAGAAAAGACAAGGCGCTCGTGCAATTGCTCCTTGTTGACGTGGAGCTGCTGCAATGTCCACATCTCCAAGGGGCCCCTCGCTCTCCTCATAACCGCACTGCGGCTCCCATCGTGGCCCCGCCGCAGCAACACACCGGCGTGCGAGAGAGCCACACGTGTTCCAAAGGACGGTCTGCGGACAGCACGAATGCACTTCTGCGTGGACACGTTTGTCGTAGACTGAGATCGCATCGAGCCGAATGTAAATATTGTAGGCGGCCCTGCTGCTGGGGCCATCATGTCCTTGGGGTAGATGGGACCCTTGGTGCATCGCTCCATCAGATATAAACTATTTATAACGACACATATGCACACAACACATAAATGCAACAGCTGTTGTCTGATAATAACTGATGGTGACGTTGTCATGGTGCTTGTGCCAGGCTAGGTGCACGGCGAGGCTACGTGCAGCAGCGATGGCTTCCTGGCAGGTGCCCGTGGGAGAGGCGCAGGTGTTACCTTAATCACTTGTCGTCACACACACACACACACACGACAAATATCCCCTGTGTATGAATGTTGCTAGCAAGAGTTTTTTTCTCCAGCGCCGGTGGGGGGGGTGGTGGAAGCCATCCTGTGGAGCCAGCGTACACACGGAGGGGCGCGCTTCTCCCGAAACGCGACCGCTCACGCCAATTCACCTTGGAATTTCGCCGGTAACTTTACCGCCCCCATCTTTATCCCAACTGCGTTATCGACATTGCCACGAGAGGAAGAATTCACCCGGAAGGACTGCGGGAACTCCCCCCTCCCCTTCTACTCACGCTTTCTTGATTTCCTCCTGCGAGGATGTGGGCTGGATGCCCAGCACCTGATAGTAGTCGCCCATCCTGTACCACCTTCCTCCTAGCGGGGGGGGAGGGGGGGGGGTCACAGAGGGAAAGGCCGAGTCGCACGTTCGTCCACCACCGTTGAGGCTGCTGCTGTGGGGCGACCTGCGCACGCTCGGCGATGCGCCGACGATTCCTCCGCAGGCCGAGCGGCGATTGTTACACAACAACAATCGTTGTTGTACAATGTTGTTGCGAGGGAGAAAGGACTCGTTCCGATACCATTCATCACCGATGTAAGCCCACGGCCGGGAATGGAACTCGGGTCGGCAGGTTCATAGCGCAAGGCGCCAATCACTCCACCGCCCCCCATTATCGGTCTCAAATTGTCACTCAAGTTTCCCGTGTGTACGCCAAGAAATGCTGCGCCGAGTTCCCGCGGAATGAAACAAGCCAGCGCGCGCACGCACACAGTGAGAGGCGGTGGTGCCCCCCTACTGTGTAACACAGCGGTGCCTTCCTCCGTGACGATCGCCTTGCGCCGTAGGACTGACAGCACCGACACCAAGCAGAGTAAACGTGTTGATTGGAGGAGTTCGCTGTAGATTCACAATTTGCTCAGGGAAAGAAACGGTTGTCTTGAAGCTGAACTGTCACGAAGTGATAACCCCTGCTCACTGGGAATTTGAGCGCACGATCCGTCGCCTAGTAGTGTATTTAATTATACATTGTTACACTTCACGACGTGATACAAAAAATGTTTTCCCAACTTTGGACACAAGCCTCCCTCCAGCCAGAGTTATTTTTTTAAATAGTACAATTAAAATATTTCTAAAATAACCTGTATTTTGTCACTAATAATTATCACCGGCACGGGGCTATTTTAACAAAAATGATAATTTATTCGAAGAGTGATTTCAAAATTCTGCGTTGGAGCAGAATCTGTCACTGTCGGACGTTATTACTCCAGCATTTCCAGGGGGTCTTATGTGCAAGTATCGGTTATTCCGTAATCTTTCACTCAATTCCCAACTTCCTCAGGTGTTTAATTTCCATTTGCAGGACCCGGAACCCAACACCCTTATTATAGACGGCACACTCCGAACACGTTCACACCACGGCGGCGGGGGCAGCAGCACCGCCTCGGGAGAAGTACAGCTCGCGTAGGCTATTGGGGTCGTTCTTTGCCGAGGGTCACGGATGGGGCACAGGGGTCAGAAGTGCCGAGCGGGCAATTCCGTGAGCCCGAGTCCGAATCTACGAATCTAAAAACTAAAAATTTTTTTTACCAGGTAAGGCCCACGGAGCTATATAGCTCCATGGGAGAGAAAGAGCCATTCAAACTGCAAATATCAAGGCGTCAGGGTTCGAACCCACAACCTCCTGCATGCCAGACGAGGTAGCCACCATGGCGCCTGTGGTTAAAACCGGGTTCTCAAGTGCGGCTAGTTGATTGTCTCAGCCCACTCACCAATGACTGCACACAAAAAAAACATTAAATCTGGTTCTAAAACTACATTTGGTAAAATTCCACCGTGATAGCCACTTCTGCAAGTTCCAAGGGAACATTTCTCGTTACGTGACACCGATGGCACAGATCACATTAATGAAGACTTTATTTTAATATAAAGGGCAGGGGAAAAAAATAATCCTCAGCCCCACCATGGTAATGTGGAATTTCCACTACTGGCTCATGAGGCGGTAACGGCAACGAGCACCGCCTGGATAATCGACTGGGCAGGGAGGCACCTTGGGGCGACACGGACGACATCATCAAAACCCTCATCGCCCACCAAGTCTGCCCTGGCCCGATTGAACGAACACCCTTCACCCAAAATCCGCGGTAGAATTTACTCAATTTTCAAGACACCGCGCGATAAAAATGTATCATCACCACCACCACCATTGCCACAAAGAAATTAGTTGAATTCCAAAGAAGATTATCGTACTTGCAGCGAGAGAGTGCACGGGAGTACCACCCACCGCAAAAATAAATCCCTCCACCGAGGTAGTCACCAGGTCAGCAGAGTGGAGTGAACAGTGACGGCATCAGCCCTTGTAGGTCTCCGCTAAACGCAGACGGCTCCTTTATCTCAAACTCTGAAGGTTGGGGGGCCTGTGCCACTCTCTCTCTCTGGAGAGAGAGCCATACGTGGAGCTGGATCACATCATCAGCAGTGCGCAAGCTACCAGTGCAATAGGCGGTGTGGGCAGCGTTGCGCAGCATCGTCCCGCATTCCTCCCCCGTAGCCTTTGCACGACAGCGACCACCAACGCCGGTAACCCACCCACACCGACGCCCCCGTTCCCCCCATCAGAGCCTCAACCGGACTACGACACAGGCACGTTGCCTTAGCAACGGCAGCAACAGGCTCAACGAACCGACTCGGTAAAAGCCCCAAAAACAGGAATATTTCCACAAACCCAACCAATGCGTCCTCTCGTTCCCGCAGCAACCGATGTAAATGAGCGCGCGCGCGGAATGACTGGACGATCGTTTCTCCTCCTCCAGCGGCGGGGGGGGGGGCGTTGTTTAGACGCAGCGAGATGACAACGCACGACCCGCCTACCCCCCGGGGGCGGCGCCCCCCCCCCGGGGGGGGGGAGGACGTGGGGGGTATTAGGGAGGAGGGGAGGAGGTCTTGAGCCGCTCAGGAAAACGCGAGTCACGGGTTTGGTCACCGGCCGAGCAGCCGCCTCAATTATCCAAACTGCGATTTTACGTTGCACAATTTCACACAAATCCGCTGAAGCCAGGGCAGGCCACCTCGCCTCCGCTGGCCGGCTCCCCTCCGCTGGCCGGCTCCCCTCCGCTGGC
>CM025612.2:392329-407156 GCA_014621495.2 Entosphenus tridentatus | reverse complement strand
CCTCCGCTGGCCGGCTCCCCTCCGCTGGCCGGCTCCCCTCCGCTGGCCGGCTCCCCTCCGCTGGCCGGCTCCCCTCCGCTGGCCGGCTGCCCCGATTGACGCCACAGCCAGATGGGGGCAGGGGCAGCAGGTTTAATTCGCCACCGCGCAACTCTGCCAGAAGGGAGGAGAGCTGGCACGCGTGCCGGCCAACATCATCCTTCCAGGAACTGCAAATCTCCCTCGTCATCAACCTCGTCGCTACGTTTGCTGCGGCAGCGTGGGGAGCGGTTGTTGCTGGTGGGTCGTAGGAGTGGATGGTTGGTCGTAGTGGTGGCAGGGTTGGTGGGTGGCGGTGGTTGTGTAGGATGTGGGATGGGTGGTTGTGGATGGTGGTAGAGTGGTTGTGGTTGGTGGTGGAGGGTGGTTAGATCGTGGTTGGGGTGGTGGTGACTGTGGTGGCTGTGGCTCCAGCGTGCAGAGCGATACCGCATTCAAGCGGCGATCACATCGCTCGTGCCGCTCTGCTGCAGTACTCCTCCTACCGTCTTCTCCCCCGTCTCTCTCCCCCCCCATCAACCCTCGTGGCGGCCGCACATCCTAGCACCGTGCCTCCCCGCGCTTCTGCTGCACAACCCGCTGGCGGAGAGCGATGGGCCCGGGATCCCCCCACGGGTGGCGGTATCGGTCAACTCCCCTCCGCCTGCCAACATCTCCCGCACGGACGGGGGGCGTGCGCGGGCTACCTGTGGCACCTCGGAGAGCCACGGCTCTACGTGCCAGCCCCTCTGTCGATCCACTGCCGGACGAGGGCCTTCCTACGCCACCGTCAGTCATTCGAGCGGCAGGGTGGCAGCACAATGGTGACACTTGTGCCTCCGAGCAAAAAGTGTTTGAGTTCAATTCCCGACTGGGCTGCCCCTTTCCACGTGAGGTGTGTGTGGTTCTCTCCCGACGTTCTGCAGGCGTTGCCTACAGGTTCTCCGGTTTCCTCTCATAACTACAACAAAACACAATCTCACCGGGAGCGGCCAAACGTGCCAATGATGAAAACTTACCTGCAAAGATCTCAATTGGGATCACACACAGCAGCAACAACAACAACAGCGCCCTCAGCTGCGAAAACTTGGCAAGACCCTCCTGAAAAAGAATGCTAAGACTCTGCGAGATTTTCCTGGGAAAGCAATAATGGGGTTGTTTGCCCATAATTGACCGCACTTGCCAGCGTGGATCGAGCAGCAGGCCAACACCACACTGCGCAGGAGCTAGGCCAGTCACGAATCGGCAGACCCAGGAAATCGTCACGGTGTGGGGTTCACTGTTCAATTGCACGATCAATGTGAATTTGCCCCCATGGTTATATTTGGCTCCTCTGGTGGCCGCAGGGGTCGCACAAACAACTACGGATCGGGAAGCAACTTGTGCCGAAAACGGGCCACGCTTTGCCTTGAAAACAACGCAACGCAGATTAACTGCTTGTTGTCGAGTTTCGTTTATTGTCCTTCCTCCGCACCTCCAGTTAGCACGGTTGGCTATGTATGGTGCTAAAGTTCAACATAAATGCGTACTAACCGTAAAGAAGTTCAACATACATACATTGGCAGGTGCATGTCCAGCCTCCGCGCAGTAGGAGACACAAAAGCAGCCGGGGGACAGAGGCAGCTGCACCCCCTTGGATGAAGAGTGTGACGGAGGAGGTCTCGAGGAGGGAGTCAACAGCACGGAGGGCTGCAAGAAGAAAGTTACAGATCCCAGGAGCAGCAGAGGAGAATGAGCGGCCTCCCACTGAATGACGGTCGACCGAGGGCTTTGATAGAAAGCCTTGGATGCTGGAGCAGAGAGTGCGTTGAGGAGTGGAGTGCGATGAGAGTGGAGTGCGATGAGAGTGGAGAGGTAGGAGAGTGTGTGGAGTGGAGGTAGTGCGAGACGGGAGGGGAAAGATGGACAGTGGAAAGTCCATGGAGAGATTGCGCAACTTTGATATTGATTGCGGATCGGACTGGGAGCCGGCATAGAGATGGGGCCACGTCTCCGACACCACTCGTCTAGCAGTGGTGCATGGACTTGAACGTCATTCAATTTTTGCGACCAAAAACAGTCTCCTTGTTTATTTAATTATTCAACAGCCACAATCTTCCCTGGTCAGCATGCAATCAATTTGCTAAAAACATTTTTTTACAGTTTCTCACCTTCCTCTCGCTTTGTTGACCTTGAAGCATCATCCACACGCACCGCACGCAACATCATCGATGTCGTTCCGTATCCCTGGTAACTGTGCTGCCCTCGTTAGCGACGGCGGCATGCGGGCAACACCCAGAGGTTGGCCACCGTGGGGAAGGCACGGAGCCAGGCGGCGATGGCTAACGAGTCTCTACGATCGGTGCCCGACGCGCGTGCGGAGCTGCTGGAGGTGGGGAGGACACCGAGCCAGATGGCCGGTGTAATGAGACTCGGGCTGGACCTGGGGGTCAGGTGTCGGCGATGCAACAGCTGCAGGAACTCCAGCGGGAGGAAGGAAGCAATGGCAGACACGCGCTGGCCGTGGTCACCTCTCGACCTTGTATTTGTTACGCAAATGCAGATTTTTTTAATCTTACTCTTAGCCGATTGCTATTTTATTATATTTTTTACTTGCATCTCTACGTTTCAACGTAGTTTGTTTGCTTGAACATTACGCATGCGAGTGCTTTCATATCATGCGATATACATTACCTATTTAAACATGTAGCCTCCAGAAATCCAAATTACGACTTTAAACTTGACATTGCTTAAAAACAACCGACTGCCGTTTGTCAGTTTACTGTTGGATGCAGGACTTTCCAAGCCATTGTTGGTCATGAGGCTTGTTTGACCATACTTCACCACGCTGGTCAGCTCGGGATGGTGAAGGGAAGGGGTGCCCAAGGACAGCTTCCGATATGGCTAGCCACTGACGTGAGCCGTGATCATTACTCACTTCTACCTCCAGGTTGCAATTTTTCACGACCCAACGCAATCAGCGTCACTCGCGTGCGTCCTCGTTTTATTCCACAGCCCAGGTCTCGCTCGCCACACAGAGACGTCGCCGGACTCTCGTCTAGAAGCCGTCACGCGAACCCTTCACACGCTCCGCTTCGTTTCGGCCGGCACGGAAAGTATTGCCGCGGCTGTTGTGGTGAATCAAATTGAATTGCGTCGGGAGCCCACTCGGGTTTGCAGATCGCGACAATCAAGAGCAGCACTGGCGAGCCGTGGGATGATCGCATTGAGCCGCCCAAGCCGCAGCGTCTGGGACCGGCTGGCAGGGCGAGGCGTTGGCGCAGCGGCGATGCAGAGATTCGCAGAGTAACGTCGACTCGGGCGCTTGCGCTGCACGCGTCGACGGTTCTGCAAGTCACATGCTGCACCATCGGCTGAACCTGATTTAAGTGGCTTAAAATATCTCAAAATGTAGAGGATTGCAGAGCATGGGCTATTGTTGGTTCCCTCTCACCGCATGGCTGCCTTTCCACTTGTCTGTGGTTCCTAAGCATTGTGGGATGCCATTTCAGGCAAGATTGTCAATGAGGGGACCAAACCCGATGATAAATCCCCACGCCGTGCAATCTGCTCCCAGATCGGCCGTGCGTCGTCACCCATTACAGTGGCCCCGGCAAGCGCCCCGAATTTACAACCACGGTGAGACTCCGCTCACACCAAACACAGTCCACGGTGAGTCTCCGCCCTTACCAAACACGAACCCATCAGGATACGTTTGCTTGCTCACTCAGCCGGGCCCACAGACTCGAGTCTGGCAGGTCTGCCGCACCCGTCAGAGCCGGGCTGTAATCCATTACTCTACAAACTATTGTCTCCCAATGCTCCACTTAAATCTGAGAACACAAGAGGTGGGGAGAAAAGTCCCCCCCCCTCTTCTCTCACGTGTAGCATAGGACGGAGGTGATGGGCGAGGCTTTGTGATGCCATCGGCATCATCGGCCACGCCACGCGAGTTGTGGATTGCTGCAGGGGGTTGCCAGCCTTCGGCAATCTAATTCCGTCCCTGCTACACCTGCCCCTCCTCCCACCCCAATTCAATATCCGCCTCTGTGCCACCTCTAGTAGTTTGTGATGTGCATGGGTGAACACCCTTTGGCCTTCCGCTCCGGCATGGAACACTTCCTGCCTCTTCCTTTTCCCTGGGGCTGCCAAGCATCGGCAGATGCACCGGGTTGCAGGGCTGTGCCCGTCAATTTACATTACAAGCAGTGTGCCTGATGCTCCAGACAAGTAGGCCAAGAGACAGCCCAATCATAAAATATGAAAAAGGCTTTCAACTGGATAACGGGACGAAGAAAGTCCAAGTGGATTCACTCCGCCAAACCCAACAAGTGCGAGAGCTCATCTCACCTTTACAGACAACAGCCAGCGGTGGAAATTCCACATTCACAAGACAGAGCCAAGTTATAAAAAAACTACTCATGACTTCCCACACGGCAGTACTCAATGTATGCACCACAGAAGAGATGAAGGGCTGAGTTGACCCCTGAACCTGTATTTTAGCACTCAAATAGTCTCAAAGAGTCTGATGGCAGTCATTGCACCTACTGGGGTACCTGCCTAGGTACGCAGATGTGTGAGGAGCGAGGGAGGCGAGTGGGTAGGCAGGCTGGCAACTGGCCAGGCAGACAAGCAGGTGGGTAGCTAGATGGTTATTTGGTTTAATAAGTGTCTATATGGCCGGGTAGGTAGATTGGTGAGTAGGCAAGTAGGTGAGTGAGTAACCATTTGCATGCGTGTAGGTAAGCGAGTTGGTTAGTTGGTTGGTACGTGGTTAGGGCAAGCAGATAGGTAGGTAGGTGGGCAAGTAGGTAAGAGAGGACTAGGTGGGCAGATGGGTAGGTCGGTGTCTATATATGTAGGCAGACTGGCAATCAGTCGTTAAACCAGATTCCCATTCAAGATTATTAGGCTGCCACGTGGCTGAATCTAGGCCACGCATGTATTAATTGATCAGATCGCACCGTGCCAAGGGAGAACTGCCACATTGCCATACACACAACTGCGTAGTATTCACACACGCCAATAACACAGCCACGTTTCATGCACACCAATTACAAGATTCACCTAAAGCCTACAAACTGTTGGGGCAAATTCCGTTAAGCGGTCACCTTTTAAAGCCGGCATGGCGCACGAGGGTGTGATGTGGTCACCACCACGCCTGAACGCATTTGTCTCACCAGTGCTGATGTTTACGCACCATGCCAGGTACTCATTGAGGGCTTAGTCAACCTAAGCAAGGCTCAGGACCAATTTACATGAATGGGAATCGAACGGAGATCGCCAGGATGGTATTGCAGTGCCCTACCATATAATTGTTCTCACCGGGAAAAACAAATTTAACTTGAATACACACACACGTGCACACGGAGAGCACACAAAAACGGGCAATACGTTCAGATCTGTGTATTAATAGGTGCTCGCTAACAGCACTTACGGGTCATAATACTTGCCAGTAAACACGGGGGTGTCCTGATACTTATTCGTTTGCTACCCGTCTTTGTCTCACTCCCAGCTCACGCAGTCATCGCCGCACTATACTGAACCGTACTAAATTTAGGCCGAATGGACCTAGGGGAGGCAACAGAGCAATTGTATTAAAATTGCTGGTTAATGTGAAACTAATTTATTGTACTGTACACTCTACTCATTTTAGGCCGAGCTGACCTAGGGGAGGCACGGAACAATTTTTATTTAAATCGCCAGCTGTGAATTTGACACCGCAGGCAGGAGTCAGGTGGCAGTGCACCGACCACACCACCACCGTCCCCAGAGCGTACAGGCCACACTCGGGTCAAGAGCTCACCAAGGCCCATCGCTTCCTTCCTTCTGCCCGACCCCAACCACAGACGTCTCAAGCCAACGTCGTCAGCAGCAGCAGCAGCCACCATCCACCCCCAGTGCGGGACGAAAGCCTCCTCCAACGAGACGTCGCCATCGCTCACAGCGATCCGCGGGGGCCCCGCACGCGGATTCCGTCGCTCCGTCTCCCACGGCGGCCGTGCGTCCCCTCGGGAGGGTCTCCACCACCTTTGGCTGCCACTCCGTCGCTAGTCTCGACCACCTGGCCAGGCTCCACTTCCCCCACGGCGGTCAATGGGATGGATGTCGTAGAGAGCCACGTCTCGTCAGGGTTCTTCCCCAGCATGTCGCGGCGTACCGACACGCATGTAATTACCACATTGTTCGCAGGGGCAGCTGTCACCCACGCCCTATGTAGCGACATAGCAACACACGCTCGCAGGCGCTCACATACGGCAGATACACATACCCCGCACTCACACACACGTGGCCATAGGGCAGCACACAGATGCATGCACACATGACTCACATTCCCATACATAGACTCACTCAAATACAGCATGCACACAGAACATGGTACAACACGATATACTTACACACGCACGCACGCGCATATAGAGTTCAGATACACAACACACAGCGCACACACTATGTAGTCACATAAGGACAAAGAACCACACAGACTCCATACACATGTTCATGTTAAACTTAGACGAGTATATCGGCAAAGGTCCCCCGTGTAGCCTCCACAGCCTGTTGGGGTAAGTGCCGTGAGCGACAACCCACGAAGGCCGGCACGGCACACGAGGGGGTGGGTGGCAAAGCAGCCCGAACCAGCCGCCTTTGTCTCCCCAGTGATTAACGAACCACGGGTTCCCGTCACTCGCTGCGGGTGTCGCTGTGACCGGGAACTGAACTCGGGGGTGACTGCGCTGCGCTAACCACTGCGCCACCGCTCCTCACAGCCGACGAGATTCGAGCACACAGACCGAATTAAATACACAGAGCCATGTGTAGAGACAAAGGTGTCCCGTGTAGCCTTTAGCACGTTGGGGCAAGTGGTTAGCGAGTGGGTGGGTAACACGACGCCCGGCCGCCTTTGTCTCCCCAGTGTTGATGTTTACACAACCAGGACCGGTATTAGATATTCGTCACCGTTCTTGGCCGTGAGCGGGAATGGAAGTCCCTTCGCCGGGCTCCGATCAGTGCAGCGCTAAGCACTGCGCCACCGCTCCTCACATACTTATAAATAAACGCACATAGACAAAGACGCACACTCACACAGACATCATCCATAGACACGGACACACACAGACACACACACACGGACTCCGCACTGAGCAGGCGGACGCGCAGCTCGCGACGCGTACCAAGTTGCACAAAGCTCCCCCGTGTAGCCTCTCACAGGCTGCCGGGGCAAGTGCCGTTCACAAGTAGCAGCGCCGGTAAAGGCCGGAACGATACACAGAGCTCGAAACCAGAACTACGCCCGGCCGCCTTTGTCTCCCCTCCCCCCAGCGACGGTGTTTAATACACTCCGCGCCTGGTACGGTACTCGCTTTAATGTCCGAGTCGACCTACGTGCAGACCGTCACACGCAGACAGCGTTGCTCTGTCACTCCCCGACGTGGCTATGTGTTGCTTCCACTCGTCAACTACCCACGGGGTGAGGTGAACACGCACGTTGACAACACGGCGGACGAGGTGCACCCCACCTCGTCCGTCTCACCTCGTCCGTCTCCCCCCCCCCGCCATTCATTCCCCTACCTCGGTCGGTCTCCCAGCAGCAGCGCAGCAGCAGCAGCCCCCAGCTCGTGGCCGCTCCTCGTCGGCAAGTTCCGTCAACACGAGCCGCTTCGGCAATCTCCGCTGAAATTATCACGACGGCGTTCGGCAATTTCCGGAGGAGATGGCCGAGCTGCACCCGAAAGGCGTTCGGCAATCTCCGTAAACGCTCGGCGGGTTTCACACGAAGGCGTTCGGCAATTTCCGTAGGAGCTGGCCGAGCTGCACCCGAAAGGCGTTCGGCAATCTCCGCCAACGCTCGGCGGATTTAACACGAAGGCGTTCGGAAATTTCCGGAGGAGCTCGCCGAGCAACACCCGAAAGACGTTCGGCAATCTCCGTAAACTCTCCGGCTAGTTGAAGACGAAGGCGTTCGGCAATTTCCGGAGGAGCTCGCCGATATTCCTTCCGATTGCGTTCGGCTGCCAATCTCCGCTTTACAATCACCTTGCCCTCCCGAAAGGGCGGTTTGGCAACGTTCGTTAATCTCCGGCCGCGCGCCCGCCGAATAACGTCGCGCATGCGACAGGCGGTTCGGAAATGCTCGGGTGTCACGCGCCGAATCGGCCCGAAGGCGTTCGGCGATTTCCGGCAGCGCTCCCGCCGAGCGGACTCGAGGGTGTTCGGCAATTTCCGCGCGTGGGGCTGTGGGGCTTGGACCAGCAGGGAGGAGGAATCGTGATGATGTATTTATCCTGGAGGAATCCGATGAGCTATAAAGCTCTTTTTAAAATAGGTTTCAGTAGAGGCTGGTCGAAACGTTACAACAAATAATATAAAAAAGCACAACATGAGTGCAAATTGTGGATAAACAAATCACTTTAAACCCCTACAAATACAACTAAAAATGTGTTGAGCTTACGATGTGAGGGCCCACTGAATAATGATGAGGTGGGGCGTTGGTTGAGTGTCGGGGTCAGTCCGGGGCGGTTCGCGATGGGATGGAGCGGGGTTGGTCGATCCCCGTGTGCCGCACGCGTGGCCCTGCTCGCTCTGTATCGTGGCCGCCACGCTCAACTTATCAGCCGTGATCGACCTGCTGATTGACGATGGATGGCCTCTTCCACATCGTCACATCGCCACACGGTTGCTGCGATGGCACGCGACCTGATTCCACCGCTCCATCTCCGCGGAGGTCGTGCGCCCTCGCGGGCCCGCTCCAGTGCCACCGTCACTCAGCCAGGGACGAAGAGGCATCGATTAGAACAACATCGGTGGTATCGAACACTCCGCGGTTTGAATGAAAGCATCGATATTCACTAGAAGTTTGGAATTAAATAAGCGATGTTTTTCTCCATTTTCGATGTTCTAAAATTAACAATATACAGTGCTGCAAAGGGACATTGTCCGAAACGTCGCCTATTTTATATTTTGACAGATTTGTGTATTTATACGAAAGCAATGTTCAATATTCAACGCCAAAATTTATTTTCAAGTAAAATCTTCAACCACAGTAAAATAACAAATCTAAACGGCATGGCTGTTGTCGGGCCAACAGTGAAGCATCAGCAAAGGGCCGCCTATCATGACATTCACTTCCACACTCTACACTCTACAGTCTACAATGGACCCATCAGGAGCAGTCTTTCTTTTAATCAAGGAACTTCAAACGGGCGGCGGCGGGGGTCGGCGTTTAGTTTTGGTGTGAAATACATCGGAACCGAAACCACGACGCTCCAATGTGATAGGGGTCAACATCGATGTCAAAACATCATGCTGTCTCAAGGCTCTCATTCGTGGTTTACCGACCATCAACTTCCTCTTTGCCGCTTTATCCTCCGATCGTTGTCAACTTCTTGCTGTCACGTACACCCTCAACTATTTCGCGTTTCCCTCCTCGTCTGTTTGCCCCGTTTGAAGTCCACTCCTGTGGTTTAGAGCGATAAACTTCTCTGCGTGCATTTCCTACCTCCTATGCAGCGTCCGTTACAATCGCCTGCTTTATCGTCAGAGTGGTGACATACATTTGATCATTTCTGCTTCTCGAGGGATTTGAATGCGTTGCTTGGAGTCGTTTTCTGAATTCTCCCATCTCCTGGACTAGATTTGTTTTATGTTAATTGCCTTGTTCTTGCCTGTACCGTAATTAACTTGCATTCTCTAGAGCATTTTTGCGAGCGTGACCTGCGTCTCACCACCATCGTGCAATCGCTTCTTATCTTTAATTAGCCGGGCGGTGGTCGCTATGCACGTGGCCTGTAATCCAACACTGTGGAGTTAGAAAGGGTTGGTGTTGAAACTCCCTTCCTGTGGGCGTCCGTGTGCTATACCCTGGCTCGCCAGGAGAAGGCAGTAGAGCAAGTGGACTAATCGCTATCTATTCGCTCTGTACGGGGATAGAGCGTTGCCCCCTCGCGTGCGTGTTTTTTTGTTTTCTCCGAATGCTCCGGTTACCTCCCACTTGTATAATGAACACGCATTCATGAATTATCTGCTTGGCACCTTAAAGAAAGGTGCCAAGCAGAGGCATTGCTGACATTCTGGTGTTTTTTCATAAAAGCAAGCTAATTTTTGTTTCTAATGTCTCAATTTTGTCTCCTCCACGTTCATTATCTGGACAAATATTTAAATAAAATGCTGAAGATTATCTTGACATCCCTGCTGACTGCAAATTCTGACATATCCTCTACCTCTCCCGCGCCACACTGAGCAACGATCCGCTCCTCTCTGCCCCCCTTCCCTCAGTTTGCATTCAAGTCTCCTACTAATTACGTAGTAGGTTTAACAATTATTTACAAATGTGAAAATGTCATATATTTGTTAAATAACACGACCCGCAGCATGTGCTATGAACAAGGACCATTGCATAAAATATCGCCCATACATATTGTTTGATTTGAAGGCAGTTCTATTCAGTTCTCATGTATGTAAGAAATATGTTTAGGAGCTCAACGCAAATGTCAAGGTCTGTTAGCCACGTGAGGGATTTAGGAGAGCGTCCGTGTCCTTTTGCTGTGCCTCCATTGAAGGAGCACAGACCACAGTGGTTGACTTTGTGGCTGTAGTCCAGAGTTTGGGTTGCGTGGCTACAATCTCACCACTGTGGCTTGTCATTCATGAAGGAGACGTGCGCATTGGCCTGTTGATGTCATGATGCGGTTAATGGCTCCACTGGTGTCTTCGAGGAAGAATGTCTGGGTCTCGAATGAGGAGGTGTTTATTCTGGACGTTCACAATGTTCCACGATATTTGCACAACAGAAGCAGCGATTTTCCGGATATGGGTGAGATTCTAGGATGGTGACTGCAGTGCGATCCCAGAAGGGGGATTTGGGACTTAAGTTGGCAGCCAGGTACATTGTTGAGGTCTTGGTTGATGGGTAGGTGGTTGTCATTCAACAAAATACGTGTAAACTCCCTTGCTGTTTGAATGCCACTGGATATTTGGTTGCACAATGTTTGCCAGAACAGGTAATGTTATTGACGATTATATTGAGTTTTTTTTATTGTGATTGTGCACCATTGCCAATGCAGCAGCATCACCAGATAATTCGTTTCAAATATTTGTTTTTCTTTGCATTTTCATTCATTGTTGGGTCGCAGTTTCTTGTGATCAACATTTGTATTGTGCTCTGATGTTATTGAATAATCAGTTTCTATCCACGTACGTCGATTTATAATTTAATAGACTACACAAAATAACCAGTATCGTGTTGCAGAGACTATAAGTAACACAATACATAATCAATGTATCTCCTTCCCATATACTGTATGACAGCATTGTGTAATGCTGTTTATGACCAACGAAAGAAAATGCTAATCTTCTGTGAGCTCTCTGCTCTTGGAGTAGAGTCACTGCCCAACACTGTTTGCTTGTTATAGGCCATGGGCCAAGTTCACATTTTAATTTAGTGGCTAAAATGCATCACATGACCTCGGAAATTTTCTCCATTTAGTTTGAAGACATCGGCGCAAACTTTCACCGGAAAATTAGACCTCAAGAGAAAAATTGGTTTCAACTTAAAAGGAAACGTTCATGATTATTGACGACAGCGGTGAAATATTTCTCACCCTTAGCAACCGCGTTGCTCTCAGTACAGTCCTCCCCCCCTGCCCCGCATTTGTGTTTCGAGGTAAAGGAGTCGTGTAATTGGATCATCCCCCTGCCATTGCATGATTTAGGGAGCTGCGAGTGCCAGAAACGAAAAGCGGCCAAAGCTGAAAAGGTCACCCGTTTGGATGAGGAGGAGGGGGATCAACCATGCCGTGGAGCACGCTAGTCACTCAAATCGTATCTCTACCACTTGGGGTTTTACCAGTTGGGCTGTGCATATATCGCATGTAAATTCAGGTTGTAATGCATGTCGTTTAGCATTATCTGGACATAACGCAAACAATAAGTAACAAGCCAACCAGCCACTACTGCTAACCCACGGTGGCGAGATGTTATCTCCCTCGGCTGGTATGGAGGAGGTCGTGGGTTTCATCCTGACCCCTGTATATATGGAGTTTGGATGTTCTCCATGTGGTCGTGTGGATTTTCTCCGTATCCTCCGACTTTTCTCTCCACATTTAGAAACAAGCGTTTAGAGTATTTGGCTGCTATAAATTTCCACATGATAAGCCACGTCGTTGAGCTATCATTTATGGCCAGGTCGCTTTTGAAAAAGCGCTATATAGCTCAGTGGGCGTTATCTGGTAAAATAATGTAATAGTTAACACTCCCACTGACTAGCCCTAACCAACTAGCCAACAGCCACTATCACGAGCTTCCTGCTGATCCCCATACGAACCCCTAACCCTACCTCTGCGCTCCCTGTTCACATTTTGTTGATTTGAATTTTTTTTGTGCGATCACATTTTTCTTGGCCACAAACCCCTCTTGTGGCCGATGGGGTGGTGGTATTAGAATCGATCTTCACATCACACGATGTAGTTCTGCTTGCCAATGGTAATTTATGAGTGCAAGTCCTGTAAATGCCCTCACCCTGTGCGCTCCATTTTAAAGCGTATCTCGTCTGATAATCAGCGAGCCCAAAAGATAAATCTCGTGCCAGCAAATTATCCAGCCATGTGTAATTGCTCGTCTAAATAATTCAGTGACATTCATCGCAGGAATACAAAGAGGTTTAGGACTGTCCGCATCAGAAACAAAAGGTTATAAATAGGAGGTGATGTGAGTCGTAGAGTTTTATGAATCTGACCTATGCCCAGTGCACGGCGTGTATGCAAATCTAACAGGACCAAAACCCTCAATTTAACAGTATTTCGACATGTTGGGACAGATCCTGTTAGCGAGCACCTATTAAGACCAGTATGACACACGTGAGTAAGGTAGTGGTCAGCGCATGCGACCAGTTCCACGCCTGGCAGGATTTGTCTCTTAGGGCTGTGTTGACAATTCAACACGACACCAAATACTCATTTCAGGCTGAGTGTACTTAAGGTGAGGCTCATACTTAATTAAAATAATGTTAGCAGTGTTTTGCACGGACAGAATTTGAACTGAGGTTGCCGGGATTGTAGCACAGTGAGCAAACCAATGCAACACCAGATGTAAGAATGTATACAAAGACATTGATCCCCTGTAAAGCCTTTAACAGCCTCTTGGGGCAAGTGCTAATAGCGAGTAGCACTTATGAAGGCCGGTACATCGTAGCTAGCACCACGTCCGGCCGCCTTTGGCTCTCCAATGCTGATAATAATTTAGTCTCTTAAAGCGCCTTTCACCCGGAGGTCACAAGGCACTGTGCAAAACACACACACATTTACACATCGCACCAGGTACTGATTTCACTCTAAGTCGACCTAGGGAAAGCCCAGGAACGGTTCAGATAACTATCAATACTACTGGCACCGGGTACACGTTTGGGATGCTTCCATGGGCGGAGTTTGGGGGGGGGGGCGGGGGGGTCCACCCCCCCCCCCCCCACAAACTGGACACCTTTATTAATTTCAGTAGTTTACAATTGAGATTAAATTATATACATCCGCGATTCCTAATGTGAGGGACAAAGCGAACGCGTGCCCCCCACCCACCCCCCCCAAGTATAGAAGCCAAACTCCGCCTATGGGTGCGTCTTAGTTTCAGGAGCGGCGTCTTCTCCCACGTTGGCATGTGCCTGTGAGCGTGCCCGTGGTGTTGGTTGATCCCAGTCGGGCCCCCTGAGTCAACCTTCGTTACTTTTACGGCGCTCTATCACTTGTGCCTGTGCCTCGTGATTTTACAGGGTGCTTCAAAGAAATGTTAACGCTTACATGGGACTATCGTTTTCATTGGAAAAAAAGAGCGAATATACTGTAATACACTGTAACATGAGAACAAATGTATGTTAATAGCTTCAAAAAGTCGGAGTCTCCACTTGGTATCCATCATTGTCAACGCGTGCCTGGAATCTTCTCCAGGTGGTCTCCAGAGCCCGGAAGCACATTTCTTGTGGCATTGTTGCAAATTCTCAGAAGTGTTAACATTTTTTTGAAGCAACCTGTATTTACACAAGCTCTTCAAACAACACACGGATGTTTGTTTATACAGCCATTCTCTGGATTTCCCCTAGGTCCACTCAGCCTAAAACGAGTGTTTGGTTTAAAGACATCAGGAACGGGGAGACGGAGGGAGGCGCCTGTCGCAGGCCACACAAACGCCACTCCTCAATGCGTGCCTTGTCTGCCTTGATAGGTGCTCGCTAACAGCTCCCCCCCCCCTACGGTCTATGAGCCGGGAGCTTTGTCTCTGGCTGGGCTCTGAAGGTCACATCGGACCGAGGGACCGTAGCCCACCCCGTGTTGTGTCAGGACGATTTCCCGTCGGCTCCGGATGAACAGAACCGCGTGTCCAGCCACACATCGACAGCGAGCTGCTGCTGCTGCCGCCTGGAGCACGCACCAAAGACAAAGATCCCCCGTGTAGCCTTCACAGACTGTTGCGGCAAGTGCTGTTCGCGAGCACTTATTAAGGCCGGCACGGCACACGAGGGGTGGGTAGCCAACACCACGCCCGGCCGCCTTTGTATCCCTAGTGGCGATGTTTACACACCTCATCAAGTGCTCATTTGAGGCTGAGTCGACCTAGGGCTAACCGCTCCCCTACCGCTCTCCATACACCACACTCTGTACCCCACACACACACACACGAGCCCGTACCATGCACATCGTGTGGTGCAGAGTGGTGTGTAGTTCAGGGTGGGTGTGTTGCAGGGCTGTGTGCTGGTGTGTCGTGCAGGCAGTGTGTGTGTGGTTCAGGGTGGGTATGCTGTAGGGCTGTGTGGTGTAGGCTGGTGTGTCGTGCAGGAAGAGTGGTGTGT
>CM025612.2:355717-392319 GCA_014621495.2 Entosphenus tridentatus | reverse complement strand
GGGCTGTGTGGTGTAGGCTGGTGTGTCGTGCAGGAAGAGTGGTGTGTGGTTCAGGGTGGGTGTGCTGCAGGGCTGTGTGCTGGTGTGTGGTGCAGGCAGAGTGTGCAGTGAGTGAGTGTAGTGAGGATCACATCGCAATGCGCTGCACTAATGAGGTCCCTGGGCTCCTCACATCTCGTGCAGCTTCAAGGGCTCTCACCTGGATAAATAAAGCATTTGGTGCATCCATTAATAGACTGTACGCTCGCGTATTCACACCATCCACAACGTCGCGTCCTGTCACATCAGCCATGGTCTATCCACTGCTGACGGATTCCCGATGCAATCAGTCCATCTAGCTCAGGCACATTGGCTGATTGTATCGCTCAATCTCCGCGGTGGATGTCTGCCCTGGCGTGTCCCCTCGTTTGGGTGCCACTGTCATCGGCTACGTACGGTGCGAAAGAAGTTCAACATACATACAGTCCCTTCTAGCCGTGACGTTCAGATATCAACTGGCCACTGATTTTAGCCGTGGCCGGAAATCGAACTCGGGTGAGGTTGGGTTCTAAAACGCAGTGCGTAAACCACGGCGCCACCACTCCCTCTGTATTCGCATCAAAAGCTTTTGCGACTCCTATTGTAGTACAAGTCCACTCGCCTAACGTGCACACGCTATAGTGTCTGATGCATCAAGATCGTGAGATATATACGTCAATAATTATAATTAAAAAAACATTAGTTAATGATAACTCAAACATTGGTATTCCGCAATTCTTATTGTGCAAGGCTATGCCGAACAAAGGCGCAACGTTTCACAGTCAGGAGTCATCTCACAGTCGGGGCGATGTCGCTGCTGCTGCTTGTGATCCCGACTTTATTAGATTCACGTCGCGGGATCTTTAACGTCCACTGTAAAGCAGACGGCTTGTATGTGTGGGGAATGCACCTGCAGTAATAACTGGGGCGCCCTATCGGATTCTGACCACGAGCCTTTGCAATAAATGGCGACTGCCACTTTATGGGCAAGTCCACAGTGGTTGCTCTGTGGACAGACTCGTGCCCACCATAGGAACGTTGAATTTCCACAAATGGCTCCGGTTGTAAATTGAAAATAAGCACCACCCACACAGATTGCATTTGAAAATCACTTGTTGGACGTGTGAAGATTAATTTTGTGCATTACGCTCTGCAGCCAGCCGCGTTTACATAAAAAAAATGTACTCTACATATGTAAACTATTAACTAAAAAGCTAAGCTATACAACTAAACTATTTAAACTAGGCATAACGTAGAAGATGCCATCGGCTGACATGCTATGCGTGCACGTGTACATGGCGTGCATATTTAATGGTTGCGTTTATTAAATGGGCACGGGCGCACATCCATTCCTATACATTATTCATACGACCCAGTGTGAGATTCTAAATTACTTTCGTCGTCGTGCACATATTGAAAGTGATGTAGCTGTATAGGCAAGAGAAAGACCACTCTTGTTTTAGATTACTTGAAGATGACAATCATCAGCCATGGTCAATCCACTGCTGGATGAGTTTGTCGCCACCAACCCTGATGCTGCGATATCACAGAAAGTGCAATACGCGAATACAAAGTGAATATCTGTGTCCGTTATGTGTGTCCAGGAAAGCGTCATTGAGTCTCAAAGACTATATTTCACTCTTTCTCTTCTATGTGCCGTGCACAAGGACCGTTGCCCGAAACGTCGCCTATTCTATATTTTTCATGCCACTGTATTATTGACGAGTGCGTTCAGTGTTTTTTAGCATGGGCCTGCGTGGAGAAGTTTGGGAAATGCCTCCTTGAATGTCTTTGTATCCTGAAGTAATTGAACGGTCTCGAGTGAAAGATGTTATTTATAATGACGAGTCTTTGGAAATGTATACGTAATATATGAAAACCATGATGATACATCTGGTGCACAGTACGGTACACATGACTGTGAATAGTATGAGCAATTCAGCCGTGTCTAAAATCACTGCTTACTGAGCACAGACCCACAGGACCAAAACTGCAATCTGCCAGCAAGAAATCCAACTATTAGAAGTATAACTTACTTCAGGGCAGCCCGTCCTACAGACGGGGTTATCTTCCCCATAGGATCAGTCCCTTTTTCTCAACTCTTCTCCCCTAGCTGGTTTCTCTTGCCATGTGGCCTTCCTCTCTCTTCTTGGCCACTCTCAAAACTCACCAGACACCTCACCACTAGGTACACACGGCAACATACATAACTAGTAAAAGTAAAATATGAGTGAACATGTTTCTGAAATTGATAAAGATTATATCCAAAGAGCCAAAAAATATGATATCGCTTGGGAAAAGAGATGAGAGGAGGGGAATTCCAAACTTGAGAATGCGAAGGAAGCAAAGCGAAGTGGCCCGCGGTGTTGGTGTGTGGCTGAACAGTCGTGTGGATGCGACGACACAGTCTGGTGGCCCTCGACAGGGGTGGAGGAAACAGAGTGGCATTCGTGGGAATGGTCACCCGTATCGTAGCGGGGTCACCCATTTCGTAGCGATAGAAGAGTGATAAGAAGGCGACCGACCGCTGGCGAGCGAGTGACTGCTGGAGTGAATGAGTGAGATTCAACTCATTCTAGATTTGAAGTTTTCGTGACTGCAGTCACGAAAGAACCAAAGAGTAGAGATCAACTCACTCCGATTCACTGTTCGTGATCGGATGGCTTTTGTCGTGTTGGTGACCCAGGTGACTGTCACAGACGAGACTCATCCTGGCCTCTAGAGTTCTCACCTGGTGACACACAAATAGAAACTCCCCGAATGAACCTGCCTGTTGTTGTACGCGGACTTTCTCACCAGCGGTTCGGGTGACGACGATGTGTTTGCTCCAGAGTGGAACTTGCCTGCCACGTCGCTCCCCTCGTGTGTGTGTGTGAGAGGGCTCGCAATGACGGCGTGGCCACTCAGATCTCAACTCCACGTTGCTAGGCGCCATTCCACCTCGCTTGTTGTAGCATCGGCTACTGAGCAACGGTCAACATTCAATTTCATAATGCCCCTCTCGGTGTGTTGTGTGTGTTTAGTATGTCTGTGTAGTTGGTGTGGATTTGTAGTATGTGCGTGTTGTGTGTGTGTGTGTTGTGTATGTCTGTGTAGTTGGTATGTATTTTTAGTACGTGCGTGTTGTGTGTGTTATGTATGTCTGTGTAGTTGGTATGTATTTTTAGTATGTGCGTGTTGTGTGTGTGTTGTGTAGGTCTGTGTAGTTGATATATGTATTTTTAGTATGTGCGTGTTGTGTGCGTGTTTAATCTGTGGGGAGCGGTGGTAGCCCGGCAACCCAAGCTCGATTCCCACTCAGGGTCAAAGGCTGTGGTGAATATTTGAGCCGGTCCTGGGCCAACCCTAGGTCGACTCAGCCTTAAACGTCAGCACTTGTGGGACGAAGGCGGTGGTCGGGCGTGGTGTCGGCCACCCACCAGATCGCGTGTGCCCTGCCTGCCTTGAGAGGTGGACATGTGTGCACAAAGAGCTTCTTAGCTCATCGGATTCCTTCAGGATAACGATGTTGAGGGGCTCGTTGACACCACTTGCCCCAACAGTCTGAATATCCTATACGGGGGGTCTTTGTCTTTAATTTGTGTACGTTGTATCGTGTGCTCATGGTATGTCTGAACTATATGTGTGTGTGTGTGTTTAGTCAGGGTTCTTCACTGTACCCTTCATGCTAGTCTGCCCGATACTCCCCTAGGTCGCCTCAGCCTAAAATGACCACCACACACTGTCTAGTTTGTTCGTGGAGACAAAGAGGGTCCCAGCCTCCACCTCGAGTGTCGTATTCCAGTTTGGGTTTCCCTTCAATGCATTGATTCAGTCACTCTTTTCAGATGTAGTTACCATACAAAGTAAGATTTACAAACAAAAGCCGCTCGTTAAATAATTATCAAATGGTACACAGGCTTTAGTGTTGGGAACTATTGTGTTTCCACAAATTAATGTCAGTAGCAAACGATAGATATATCAGTTTAACACGAAGCAGGCTTTCGCGACCAATATGATCCATAATAGAGGTTTGTTGGGTTAGATCGCGTAAATATATAAATGTTGTGTCGTTTCAACCCGCCACCACCCGACACAGACAACTAGTAAGGGTTGTCACGTAAACAGAACGTGCCAATTCGTCACTAGTACAGCACTAGTGTGTAGTGTAGTGTATAGTGTAGTGTATATTGTAGTGTACTAGTACAGCACTAGTGTAGTGTATAGTTGTGTAGTGTATAGTGTAGTGTATAATGTAGTGTATAGTGCAGTGTATAGTAGTGTAGTGTATAGTGTAGTGTACTAGTACAGCACACCGATGTGTTGGAGAGCCAAACCACAACATTTACAAACTGATCTGTCAGGCTGTCGCCTGATGAAGCTAGTTGTAATTACTGGCGAAACGTCGTACTCAGATGTTAAATGTTATGGCTTGGCTCTCCAACACACCGGTTAGTGCTGTACAAGTATACTCACTATACACTACTATACACTACTATACATTACTATACACTACACTACACACTACACTACACTATACACTACACTACACACTAGTGCTGTACTAGTGACGAATTGGCACGTTCTGTTTACGTGACAACCCTTAATAGTTGGCCGTGTCGAGTGGTGTCGGGTTTTAACGACACAACATTTATATATTTACGCGATCTAACACAAAAACCTCTATTATGATAGATATATGACTTAACAACACGGGTGGCAATGGTTTGATCGGGCTGCAACCATGCTGATGAGAAGTTAAAACCCTTCAGAATGGAATGCAAACAAATGATATGGTGACGGATCTGCTGATCTGGTAGTGATGCACAATCGCACGAAACAACTCTACACGCTCATCAATGACACTGTGTATGGCCTTGAAAGGAAAACAAATATATAATAGGCGACGTTTCGGGTAATGGCCCTTCTTCATTGCACAAAATAAGTCAAAAGGCATTGATTATTGGATGAGTTAAGTGATGGCGCAGCGTTCGGCACACTGCGCCACGAAGCCGGTAACTGGAGTGAGATTCCTGCCCGAGGTGGACACGAGTAGCGAGTGACATGTTGACGGGGGCGAGCCAAACTCAACTAAACCCTCATCGACCAACGTGGTCAAGTTTGGTCAAACAATCCCCATAAACCGACACGGAGTGGCGTTAAGGGGACTGCATTTTATTCTGAGATATTCTTAAAATGTCCCAGCATTTATTTTCATTCAACAAATGAGTAGTTTATATTTGTTTAATGGTTAAAACAGCCAAACCGAACTTTATTTGACATTATTCAGTTGTGTTGATGACTTTATTTTCTCCCTCGTGCGTGCTTCGCGTCTCGCACTAAACCGACGACCGTTGCTCTCTTGAAATCTGGAGAGTTTTGTTTGAGTAAAAGTGTTGTGCTAAACGCCGTTACCATGGCGACCTTTCTCATGCAAATCAGGTCGCCGTGGCAACGGACGCGGCGCGGCCCTGCCGCGAGGCCGCGCGCCTCGCTTCCGTTGCTACAAACAGCGCAGCGCGACGGTTGTGGGGGGGGGGCAGGGGGTGAGGGGGGGGTTACCTGCACAAAAGCGTTAAGATTCAAACGAGCCAATCAGCGCTGTCCCTCACTTTGCCGCCACGGCAATGGTAAACGGACGCGGTGCGGCGCAGCCAATGGGAGCACGCGCCCCCCTCCCCGCAACTTCGCGTTGCTGTGGGCGCGGAGTATAAAAGGCGGAGCGGTGAGGCCAGGCGGCCATTCGAGCTCACGGCAGCTGCATAAAGGCTGAGACGAGCGAGATCCTCCTCACCCAGTCGCCTCCTTCGTTCAGCTAAAACAACAACATGGTAAAGTATATCACAATTCATGTTATTTTACGATATATATGCACCGTCGCAAGCCTATATCGATACGGTGCGCCTGTTTCGTTGAATTGCAGGGTAAAATAGAAATGAACGGGATTCTCTGTAAAAGGAGGCACCGCGCATATCGAGAATTTTCCAGGGGATGCGATTGGCCATGTTGGGTTTTCTGTGCTAAATAAATAAATATATTTTGATTTAAAGCTTTCGTGACTGCAGAGATTAATATTATTGGTTCTTTCGGTAAAGTCACGTAGAAGGGAAACAAAATAAAAATATAAAACAATAAATATTTGTATTGTTTCCCTTCTACGTGACTACCGAAAGAACCAATAAAATAAATAACTCACGCATTGCGGGGTTGAGGACCGTTCGCCAAAGCCCGCACCGTTAGATTTTATTGCATTTGTTGCACTGTGATTTTTTTTTCTCTCAGCTGTCATCATCATCATTGTTGAAATTCACAATATGCAATGTATTCATCCAGCAGTGGATTGACCATGCTTGATCGTGAATCTTGTTTTTTTTTCATATTGAACATATTCAACGTCGTGACAGGTTAAGCTTCGTAATTTTTTAGATTTTTTTTATTGTGCAATTATGAAATAAATATTCGTGTGAGTATTGTGTTGGATTATTGTGTGTATTGTACATGAATAAATGCGTTTAAAAAAAAATGCACCGAGGCTGGTGTTACACGCACGGATGTCCGCGTTACATGGGATGACAGGCACCGCAATGCGCCCATAGAATTTAAACAAAGAAAATTACATTGCGAGTACGAGAGCGCTTGGCTTGAGTAACCTGATGTCATTCTTTCCCAGCCACACTAGCCAATGGCCGTGCCTGTATTCCCGTTAACGTCCGTTGTTACAACAACAGCAGCTACCGTGTGTAGCTGCTGCTGTTGTTACACCAAACGGCTACGCGATGCCGTCAGTCTGCACGAAGCGCGTTTCCCCATTGCCCATGGAGCCTCCGCCACTCCCCTCCATCTCGTGCTGCCCCTCCCTCTCTAGCCCATCCCAGAGCGTGACATCCTTTATCTCAAGCCCAGTAATGAGAATACATCATTCTCCACACCCCATCTTGTTTTCTTTCCAGGGCGCACGCCCCCCACCCCGAACTACCATTACGAAAAATCTGCCTTTTTAAATAATTCATGGACTATTCGGCCACATACATATAGAAAGAAAACCCCACCAGCTCTAAGCAAATACAGTAATCGCTAAAGAATGTGCAGCCTACTATTAATCAGACTGGAGTCATGCGGGCTGCAGAGCCATACCACGACTCCCTGAAGACAAAGATCCCCTGTTACAGACGAGTGAGGCGAGTGCTGCGAGCCAACAATGGAGGCTGGCACGGCACACGATGGGAATGGTGGAGCATAGCGCCACACGTGTGGCTCTGCCTGGCCTCTCCATTGTGAGACGTAGTATATTCTGGTGTTTTCGAAATGGCTTGATGTAACCCAGGCTGCCTTTGCAAAAAATGCATTGCTGTATATCTCAACTTGCCTATATTTTATTTTCTGGTTAAATAGAGGCAACTGCTCTCCTATATTGTTGGTATTTACACACAGAATCCCATATAGGGATGCCCGGGGGCATTAAGAAGCCACTTACCACAGATGGCCACATATAGTAATCGAATGCACTTTGTCATGTTTGACAATCGCTGCACCGCCGCTGCCCACAAAAAGCACCACATGCTACCGACGGGCATGGTGAATAAAATCCAAGTTGCAGAGATGGTAGCAGAATACATAAACCACTGCATCACCTTTCCCCGTGTTGGCACTCAATAGTTCTGCTGTTACTGACCCCATGTCAATGTCTGTTTTCTTCTGTGTCCCCTCTGCTCCCCGCACAGCGTGAGTGCATCTCCATCCACGTGGGGCAGGCTGGTGTGCAGATCGGCAATGCATGCTGGGAGCTCTACTGCCTGGAGCACGGCATCCAGCCCGATGGGCAGATGCCGAGCGACAAGACCATCGGAGGGGGCGACGACTCCTTCAACACCTTCTTCAGCGAGACCGGCGCGGGCAAACACGTGCCCCGCGCCGTGTTCGTGGACCTGGAGCCCACCGTAGTGGGTGCGTGAGGGCCTCCGGTGTGAAACCAGAGAGTGGGGGGAGATGGGACAGAGATGGGGACCCCTTTTCATTTCTTGCACCACGGCCCATGCGAACCAGATTCAGAATATTTATACTGGGGGAATCTGATGAGCCATTAAGATATTTTTCACATGTCCAGTAACCATGACAACCCCATTTTTTTGGTAATGTTTAGATGTCTCGGTCACTGAGACAATTCGTCAAGGCCATTTGTGACTTTTGCTCCGTTATATGTTTTGAATTAATGTGGGACATTGCTCATCCTCCACTGGTGGTTCTACGGTGGTCCATGGAAATTCCACATTCCCCTGACCAGGGCTAGTCTTTCCATAGGATACTATAAACTTTTGATCTGCTCATTTTATCAAACCCAGAGGAATGTTGGACTGAGCCTAAATGAGAAATCTTCATTTGGAAAATAATTAAGCTGAATGTGAATGTACTTGGACATTTGGTGCTTCTTTCACTTGAAAGTGGCACCAAGGCTCCAAAAATGTATAAAAACATTTGTCTTTTCACCGGTGATAAGCTTACTGAACCATTGTTTTCTAGCAGCATTTGTTTAATTGGGCAGTATTCATAGACATTTCCTCATAGAGGGTGTGGCCCATTGCAGAAATACTACTGGGTTGCTTTGTGTGGGAAGCAAGAGATCACCAAAAACATGTAGCACATTGAGCACAATCGAGCACATTGTATAATCTATGCACAGCCACGGTGCATGGTAATACAGACCAAGGTCTGTTCACAAGAAATAAAACATTGTAACATTAAGTGCTGTCAGAGCAATGAACTGGGTGATCTAAGTTTGATTCCTGGCCATAGATTACATAAGTGGCGAATTATATATAAACTGGTCCTGGGACTCCCAATTCACCAACCTTCACTGACCACAAGTGGATTTACAAATGGCTGTATAATACATTACATTACGAAGTGCTATCAGCCACAACAGTTTATTTCCCGTTGGCGTTTTTGCCGATTGCACGTGACTACGGACTGCAAGTAAAATGACGTGTGAGGTGTTAATCGAACGGCATGGCCTGCGTGTGCAGACGAGGTGCGCACGGGGACGTACCGCCAGCTCTTCCACCCCGAGCAGCTGATCACGGGCAAGGAGGACGCCGCCAACAACTACGCTCGCGGCCACTACACCATCGGCAAGGAGATCGTCGACCTGGTGCTGGACCGCATCCGCAAGCTGGTGAGAGAGCCCATCCACAGAGTACTCCACCTCTTTCAGAAACGTAGCCATCAGCGCTATCGTTGTCCTCATCGATTTTGGCCATCGTTTAGCACGGTTGGCTACGAGAGTACAAGGATGAGCAATTCACCAAAATTCGGCAACAACAAAGATCCCCTCTAAAGCGCTAGTTTATGTTTTAAGAGGACATGATTTAACATGCAGAGTGGGCCCGAAATGTTTATTGGAGAGAACTAGTGGTTCGAAGACCACCGTCCATCCCATTGCAAAGCGAAAGATGTCGAGCCATGAGCAGAGAGTGAGCAACAGTGCAGGTTTGGACAAGGTGAGTGAGAGTGGTGAGATTGCAACAGGCACCGCCAAAGCATGATGACAAGTCCATCAATAAATGTAGCAAAGGTTCACATGATGTATGTGTCTTACGAAGGAAGTTTAATGCATTGATACATCATATCCCTTGTCATTAAGCACCGTATAAATTAATGTTTGAACATTGAATGCAGTCTTCTGGTTTTAATGTGATCTTCCTCTCTGTCTGTGGCCCAGGCGGATCAGTGCACGGGGCTGCAGGGCTTCCTGATCTTCCACAGCTTTGGCGGTGGCACAGGCTCGGGCTTCACCTCGCTGCTCATGGAGCGCCTCTCGGTCGACTACGGTAAGAAGTCCAAGCTGGAGTTCGCCATCTACCCGGCGCCGCAGGTGTCCACCGCCGTGGTGGAGCCCTACAACTCCATCCTCACCACCCACACCACCCTGGAGCACTCGGACTGCGCCTTCATGGTCGACAACGAGGCCATCTACGACATCTGCCGCCGCAACCTGGACATCGAGCGCCCCACCTACACCAACCTCAACCGCCTCATCGGCCAGATCGTGTCGTCCATCACCGCCTCGCTGCGCTTCGACGGTGCCCTCAACGTCGACCTCACCGAGTTCCAGACCAACCTGGTGCCCTACCCGCGCATCCACTTCCCGCTGGCGACCTACGCACCCGTCATCTCGGCCGAGAAGGCCTACCACGAGCAGCTGTCCGTCGCCGAGATCACCAACGCCTGCTTCGAGCCGGCCAACCAGATGGTGAAGTGCGACCCCCGCCACGGCAAGTACATGGCGTGCTGCATGCTGTACCGCGGCGACGTCGTGCCCAAGGACGTCAACGCCGCCATCGCCACCATCAAGACCAAGCGCACCATCCAGTTTGTCGACTGGTGCCCCACGGGCTTCAAGGTCGGCATCAACTACCAGCCGCCCACCGTGGTGCCCGGGGGAGACCTGGCAAAGGTGCAGCGCGCCGTCTGCATGCTCAGCAACACCACGGCCATCGCCGAGGCCTGGGCTCGCCTGGACCACAAGTTCGACCTCATGTACGCCAAGCGCGCCTTCGTGCACTGGTACGTGGGAGAGGGCATGGAGGAGGGGGAGTTCTCGGAGGCTCGCGAGGATCTGGCGGCGCTGGAGAAGGATTACGAGGAGGTGGGCGTCGACTCGGTGGAGGGAGAGGGCGAGGAGGAGGGAGAGGAGTACTAGAGTCGGAGGCTCGTCCCTCTGTCGGCCAGTGGCCGCGCTCCTTCAAGCAAAACAAAATTTTTTTGGTGTGTGTCCTACTTTTTCTATCCAACTCATGGGGTTCGGAGTCCCACCTCTCTTTGTACCACGCATATTTGTGAAGCCCTATTTTATTGCTACAAGAGTCCTGTACAGTGTTCTTGTTCTTGAAAATAAATAAAGAGGTCACATACCAACTGGTCGTTTCACTGGTGCGCGTTTTATTTCGGGGACGTTTGCGAGTTGTGCGGTCGGTCGATGGGCGCTGTCGATACTGTGAGGATGGAACGATGCGTGCGTTGTCTGTTTATCCATTGCTGCGATTCATCGCCGGCTTAATGCGCCCTCGGAATTGGGCAGCATATCGACCACAGCACTCAATCCAATTTGGGAGGTAAATCAGCCTTTGGATGCTTCTCTCGTTAACGTCTGACTCCGTGCCCCTACTGTACATCTGTGAAAGAGCTTTATAGCTCATTGGATTCCTCCCGTATAAGTAAATATTCTGATTCTGTTAACCCACCTGACGATTTTCACCCGACCCAGTTTTTTTTCCTCTTTGTGGTCACGTGCGTTTTATTATTTTATGGAGGTGGTTTAATGTTACGAAATTAATTATTTAACGCTTTAAATGCCATCTGCTGGTGTGTTGTAACCACACTGCTTGGGGCTGTGGCAGAAATCTGTAGGAGAGGCCACATGGGGATGAGATCCAGACGGCTGCAGCTTGTGTGACCCAGTTTAAACTTTAATAGATGAAACTCGAATGTAATGACGGTTGCATTCCAGTTATGTTTTTCCTAAATGCTCAGTAAAATTAAGGGTTTGTTTTGCAGTATTAAATTGAATATGCACCACCTTGAAATTATACATATTTCAGATGTATTTAGGATGCTTAGACATCTTAAATTATTTACACAAGTACACGTGTTGGAGTATTCTTCCCAGTAGGGTACATTTTTGTATTTGGAGCAGTGACAGTACATTGCATTATAAACTCAAGTGACTTGATGTCGATGCACAACCACAGCGAGCATCGGTGATGAATGATATCTGAACTGGTAATGGGGTGCCCCTTCCCAAAATACCTTTTTTATCAACACCATCATGGTGTAGTTATGGTCAAGCGACCCCCGTGACTCACTGTGTGAGGCCACCCAACGGTTGGCTGACTGGATTGTTCAAAACGTGTGCTTTTAGATTCTTCAACGGTGTATTCAAGTAAACCGCACACTATTTGTGGCAAACATTGGAAGGCCATTGTGCCTGCCACCCTAACACGAACCACATTGAGTTTTCCATTGATTCCCTTTTTAGGTAAATTCACGCAGTGCCACGTGGTGTAGAGTAAACACGCCGTGTCGTCCTCACAACAGAAGAGAGCTCCGGCAACGGAACCCCATCCTTGCACCACAAAGCAAAGCGCTTCATGCAGCCCCACACTCCAGTCCGTTTGCAGGTGGTTTGCCACGGTTCAAGTGTTGCTGTATTTAGCCAGGTGAGAAGCTCGAGATCATGATGTGCAAGTCACCTGGGTCACATTACAACTAAAATAAAAGTACAGAGAGAAAGGAAGATCTCGTAAAATCGTCATCACTGCACAAACAAATCGATGCTAAATTATACATTTCCTGCAAGAAGTAGGCTGCGGAAGGTTATTTATAGACTGATAGGACTAGTACAAATTAACGTGTACTACTCGTGTGTACACTGACAAGGGTACAAGTGACGCTTGCCGTGGCTGCTACAGAGCCTCGTTCTCCCCTCGTGTACGGCACAGCAATAGCGATACGCGCTCCCCACGTGACGATGGCAATGCTCGTCACGAATGATAAGACCAGAGTATGATATGTTCACAACATTATTAGCATTAGGCTTGCTTATCCTGGACGGCCTCGCTGAGTCTCAAGACTCCGTCGGGTCCTGCCAAGTTTTTGCAGTAGGGGATAATGGTTGCTGGATATAATCTCAAATGAGTAATGTGCCGGGATTGTTCGAATTTGGACCATTAAAGTGAGTGTGAGAATGGTCCTATTAACCATTTTATGCAAGTTATATGCCAAGGAGACAGCCTAATGCATTAACAACTTTTTTTTAAACAGTTGCTGAGCACAGGCCCAAGCGGCCAGAAACAAACAGCTTTTATAAAACATCAAAATTGTAATTCACACGTTTCTTGAACAGAGCAAGGGGTATAGCGCCCTTGTAATGGTTTGCGGTGTGGGAGCGAAATAGAAATTACAATTATGATCTTAACTATGAAAGGCATTTTTTGTCTGTCTGTCTCTCTGTCTGTGTGTGGCTGAAACTTTCCAAGGATTGGCTCTCAAACTGTAAAACAAGTAACCAGGTCCCACGCCATAAGCCCCGTGCTGAGCCAGCGCTATTCCGAGTTCGCGTCCGTCACCTTCAAAGTAGTTTGATACTGGTAGGAACCACTTGGCTCCACCAGCCCACAGGGGATTATTGTGTCCGTCCGTCGTGCATCCAAAAATGGGAGGGGTGGAGAGGGGAGGGTGGGGCGGGGCTGGGTGGGGAGGGGCTGGGTGGCGAGGGGAGGGTGGGGAGGGGCTGGGTGGGGAGGGTGGGGAGGGGCTGGGAGGGGAGGGTTGGGAGGGGCTGGTCACCCCGTGGTGTCGTTATAAAACTCAACGTTTAACCTACTGACGCCGGCTTGTGCCCGCCCTCACAGTCGGGCATATTTGCGGAATACACCACGCCGCCGTTGACCCTGGCCATTGACCGTTCCTACCAGCTCCCTCCGCAGGAATGTGTTTAGCGATTTTAATGCTGTTTTCGGTTATTAATTTCTTACATTGCGTGTGCTCGACCCTACCAACTGACACGCGTTCGGTGGGGGTGAGAGGGGAATTATCTTTCGTGTGGAGACTGTGCAAGGTAACACAGATTTACGGCTCCCTTCAAACATTACCCTGACTGTTGACTCATTACAAATTGCCTTTTATAGGTAAGACATTTCATGACAGGGATGAACCCATGTTTATGAAGAATAGCCTTTTTCTGTACTCTTTAGGCATAACCAGCCATGCAATATCACTTACTGCACAGGGGCAAACCAATAAATATACTCAATTACATCTTCATTCTATCATAGTTACACTTGCCCTCTTAGTACGGGGGTTGAGCAGTGACGTTATGTCAATTATGCTTGATTGGTGCACATCTGCTCATAATTACAGGTAGATTAGGTTAATTTTATATTCGTTGACTTTCATTAATTTCCCGCTCTTGCTCGCGGCAAATGTTTGCACCAAAATGCCGGAACACCCTCGCAGTCGCTCCTAATTACTTATTATATACGTGTGCATTTCCCCTCTCCCTTGCTTCTTTCGTGAAAGTCACGTACATAGATAACTATTATTTACGAACTTATTTACTCTATATAAGAGTGTGCATGTATACGTCCATGTGTGCGTGTGAGTCAATATATGTGTGTGCGTTGTGTCTGTGCGAGTCTGTGTGTTTTTGCGTCAATGTGTGTGCGAGTCAATGTACAATATGTGTGTGTCTGACCGTCGCTGTGTTTGTGTACGTCCATATGTGTGTGTGCGGTGTGTGTTTAAGTCGATGTGTGTGTAAGGCCATATGTGTGCGTAGTTCCATGTGCGTGTGAATCTATGTATGTGTGTGCTGAAGCCGATGTGTTTGTGTGTGTTAGTCGATGTGTGTGTGGTTCCATGTGTGTCAGTCGATTGTGTGTGTGTCGAAATGTGTGTCTGCGTGAGTCCATGTGCGTTTGTAAGTCGACATGTGTTTGTGTGTGTATGTCGATGTCTTTGTGTGTGGGTCGATGTGTGTATGTGTAGGTCTATATGTGTGTGACTCTATGTATTTGTGTGTTTAAGTACATGTGTGTGTGTGTGTAAGTCGATGCGTGTGTGTGTAAGTCGATGCGTGTATGTGAGTCGCTGTGTGTCTGTACGTCGATATGTGCATGTGTAAGTCCATGTGTGATTAGTCCGGACAGGCAACGCTGTTGTGGGCAGTGCTGTGGGAGGAGGGCCAATTCTGATTGGCCTTTCCCCTCATGGCCTTTGTAACCACCACAGCAACCAAATGGGGGCACTGGATGGGTGCGAGGAGTTGGTAACCCCTCCACCTTCAATTAATTATCACTAAACCACGACGAAATAAGTTTGTGCCGGAGGCTTCGGGGGCACAGGCGTCTATGACGTCTCTTGGCCAAACCACATTTGGCGGAGCCAAATGGGGTTTGGCTCTGTCGGGACCTGGACCGGTACCGCCTGGATCTCTGTGGTATTCAGGAGGTCCGGTGGACCGGCTCTGGCTCCTGCCACCATGAGGGGTGGACAGTCCTCTACTCGGGGCAGGAGACTGCCAAACAACAGGGTGTGGATCTTCTTCTGAATAAAATAATGAAGGGGGCGTAGGAGCGTGGCTGTGAGGTGTGGGAAGCTCTAAGCCCCAGGCCACTTTGGGCTCGCCTTTTCATCAACCAGAGGCGAGGAGTGGTGGTCGTGGTAACTTATGCCCCCACTCAAGACGAACATCCGTGGGGAGTTGCAGGCAAGGCCGATGAGTCAGATGCCTTCTATGACCTGTCACAGGTGCTAGCTAACGTGGCCCCTCGGGATAGAGTCATCTTGTTGGGTGACTTCAATGCCCGAGTTGGTCATGATGCTGGCACCTGGTCTGGAGTGATTGGAAGGCATGGGCCAGGTCAGCTCAATAACAAAGGCAGGAGGCTGCTAGATTTTTGTGCAGCCCATTGCCTTGTAATTACCAACTCGCTGTTCTGCTGTTCTGGCATCGGCGCATCCACATCACATCATGGATGCATGCCAGGTCCAGGCAACAACATCTGCTGGACTACATAGTGACGGAACAGCGGATGTGGGCCCATGTGCTTGACACCAGGACCTACCGTGGAGCTGATCTTCCCACTGACCATCGACTTGTCATCTGTAAGATGCGCCTGCCATTCTTCCACTCCGGTGGTGGGTGTACACCCAGGACCCCATTCAAACTCTTAGTGGCATGGTCTCAGCTAGCTGATGAAAGTTGCACGCGAGAATTTCATCATCGCTTGTGGCTGGGATTGGCATCGTCTCCCACTCCTGATGTCGAGGGGAAATGGGCGAGGTTTAGGACTGGCTCATGCAGCTGCAATGGCTGCTTTGTGTACACGGTCGAGACCTCCCCAGAGACCCTGGCTGACAGAGGAGGTGTTCAAGCTGGCTGATAAAAAGCGACAGGCCCACTCTCATCGGCTACAGCATCCCACGTCGGAGAATGAGGAGGCTTACCGCAGCCTTCGCTCGGAGGTTCGGAGAGCCGTGAGGCACTGCAAGGATGGGTGGTGGTCGCGGGTTACTGAGGAGATGGAATTTGCCTAAATGGCATCAAAAAAGTAACCTGCAGCGCCGCACCTATTACCATCATTAGGGGAAAGAACGGCATTTGTGCACAGACTGCCCTACATGACATAACAACAGTCTGGAACACTGGACGGGTTCTGCAGGATTGGAAGGATGCCCTGGTGGTTCCACTCTTTAAGAAGGGGGATCGCATAAATTGTAACAACTACAGGGGCATCTCACTCCTCAGTGTGCCAGGACCTTTCCTGGCACACTGACGCTAAAGCACAGAAAGTTGGCACAGTAGGGGGCACAGGTGGTGCATCAGCCAATCGTGTCAGTCGACCTGTTGCACCTGCTGGGTCTGCCCCGTGACCTCCTGCCAGCGGGCGGTCGACACTTCACGTGGCCTCAAGGTGCACATAGTCTGGTACAAGCGTCGTGGTGACGTCACCGCCACTTCGTGGCGAATGGCGGTTGTTGTGTGTGTGAGTCGATGTGTGTGTGTAAGTCTATATGTGTGTGTGAGTCCTTGTGTGTGTGTGTAACTCCATGTGTGTGTGTAATGTCGATGTCTGTGTGTGAGTCCATGTGTGTGTGTAAGTCGATGTGTTCCTATGTGTGTGGGTCGATGTCAGTGTGTGTGTAAGTCGATGTGTGTGTGTCTTTTTCGCCCGGGCAACGTCGGGTGCTTCCCGCTAGTTTATTGTAAGAGCCTGGTAAGATAAAAAGAGGCCACGGGGGGCGGGGGGGTGTTACAATGTCGAGCGGTCTCCGTTGTGGCTACCACTATTACTGCCGTGTGTGTTGATGCTGTGAGTGTTGATGTTGTGTGTGTTGATGCTGTGGGTGTTGATGTTGTGTGTGTTGATGTCGTGTGTTGATGTCGTGTGTTGATGTTGTGTGTGTTGATGTTGTGTGTGTTGATGTTGCGTGTCTTGATTCTGTTTGTGTTATGGCGAAGTCATCGCTGATTCACGCCTTACGGGTTGCACCTGGCTGCACTCCCCTGACGGGGTAAATGATCCCGCAACACCTTCCCCGTGCTGGTTGGATACGAGCGGTAGAAGCGGAACACGTTGTAGCCGAGGCGCTGTTCACAAGCCACGGGGCTCGAATTGTAAACGTTGTGGGGTGACTCTCCAACACACCGTGCGTGCTGAAAGCGGCAACTCATGGGCTCGTTTTGTTGACGTGACAAACCTCACGAAGTTGCCTGTCGGATTATTATTATTCTTGCGAGCCCAACTATGGACGTCTGGCGGCTCGTGGCGGGGGGAGCGAGCCGGGGACACGGGTTCAGCCTCACGCACTCGGGTCGGGGACGCAGGAGCCCCGTGACCGTGAATGGTGACAGACGGGGGGGGGGGCAGCAGAATGAGCTCCCTGGTCTGGATGAGACTCCCATCCCCCGCTCTCCCCCAAGCTCTCCCCAACCCCTCCTCTCTGCTGACCCATTTTAAAGTGCGTACTTTATCTCCGTTGTGATGGGTTTAAGGGGAGCGTTCACACGACAACTGAAATCAATAATCGTGCACCCCATTGTGCGAGGTTTGCAGACATCGATTCTTCCCCGACCCACCCCCCCCACTCGTCGCACTGCACGCGAGATGATGGGAGCGTCTCTCCGACGTCAGCGCTGAACCCCACGCCCCACGTCACCCCCCCCCCAACATCCCCTCCATCCAACCCCCTCCCACCCTTCTCGAGTCACTCAAGGACAAGGATCTAAACACACAAACTCAACGTTCGGAGCTCTTCGTCCATCCACTTGTGCAATACAGCCTCCCCACGCCGTGTCGGGCGTTGGGGTTGTTTGGTCATGCTTCACCACGACGGTCAAGGCGTGGAGAAAAGATCGCGTACAGTACAATAATATACTGGTGTGTGCACTGCCAGCTGCCGCCTGTAAGGTCTGTTATGCACGGTGGACCAACCACTCTGGCCGTCTGTGAAAAAGAGCTTCATAGCTCATCGGATTCCTCCTGCAGTCCAAGTAAACGATTGGGCCCTGCGGCCTCGGCTCTGGGGTGAGAGCCAGCGGCTTCGCCGTGGTCGACGACTGCCGAGCACCGCGGCGACCCCACGCGGCGTGGACAGCTGAGTGGCCCCAGTGGGGGGGCCCTGGGCCCCGATGGGGGGGCCTGGACCCCGGTGGGGGGCCCCCCTGTGCCCCGGCGTCTCCCCTCTCCCGAGACGGCGCTCGTGGCCCCACCGCGCCGCGCGCTCCCACAGCGAAGACAACGACTCAACGCGGCCTTAAAAGGAAACACAAATGAATGATGGTCGTGCTATGTTGTCATTGACGTCGTGTCGGCTTGTTCTTCATTGTGCTTGTGCACCACTGCCGACACGGCAACTGCACCAAACCAACTCAGCCAAACTCGTTTTTATTTTATTTTACCAGACAAGGCCCACTGAGCTATGTAGCTCTTTTTTAAGAAGCGAGCTGGCCACAACTGATAGCTCAACGAAGTGACTTATCACGTGCAAATTACAGCCAAATACTCTAAAAGCATGGAGATTCTAAATGTGGAGGGAAAAATCGAAGGACCTGGAGAAAAATCCACGCGACCGCGGGGAGAGACACGCAAACTCCAAATATACAGCAGCAGGCGTCAGGGTCGGGATTGAACCCACGCCCTCCTGTACACCAGGCGAGGTAGTTAACATCTCCTAGCCACCGTGGCATCTTCGAGTATAAATCACTTCTGGAGCGAGCGTCACGAGGGATGGGAGGAGATCATCCTCGTGACACGTGGGGAGCGGGTGGCGGGCAGCACCCTCCCCATTCCGCCTTCTCGATTCGTATTCAAGTCAAACCGCGTTGGTGCAAAGCTCAGAGAGCTCTGAGAGACAAATTCAGGCGTGAGCAGAATGCACGCCAGGCACGCCGTGGTGGCCGAGATGTTAACTCCCTCGCCTGGTCTACAGGAGACCGTGGGTTCGATCCCGACCCTGACGCCTGCTGCTGTATATTTGGAGTTTGCGTGTCTCTCCCCGCGGTCGCGTGGATTTTTTTTCGGGGTCCTCCAGTTCTCCCCTCTAGGTTCAGAAACACGCGTTTAGAGTATTTGGTTGCTATTAAATTCCCATACAATAAGCCACTACGTTGAGCTGTATAGCGCAGTGGTCCTTACCTGGTAAATAAACACAGTTTAAAGATTCAAATCAAGACAGTTTATAGATTGGGTTTTTAAAAAGTTTAGATGGCGTCGTCACTCATCCTGTTGAGCGGTTCCCATTTGTTTACAATTTGGTTCACATCCACTGTGCTGAGATTACAGTGAAGAGAGGCGAATCGTGAGAGGGAGAAGCGGAACAGATGAACAGAAAGAGACAACGTGGGGAACATCCAGATACATTGGGGAAGGCAGGAGAAGGGCAGGGAGAGACACGAGTGTCTATTTCTCAAATAACTTGTTGTGGGCTGGGAGGGACAGACGTGCGGCTTTCTAGTTGAATGTTTGTGTGTGTATATAAAGCACGTTGCGCTGTGGATGACATCCTGCATCGCCACCACGCGTCCAAGCAGAGCTTCGCTCTTGTCGCATCAGTGAGCTCCCTGATCCGGGTCCTTAAGTAGGCGCCATGACGTCACCGGCACAGCCGCGCACGTGATCGAGTTCAAGAGCGACGCGGTCGTTGATTGCCGGTTGTTCATTAGTAGCGAATGGCCGTCTAGGTTCGTTTGAGAAGGTGAATCCAATTAGCAGTTGGTGAATTTATTACGGGGGTTAGCACGATGAGGAATTGATGATGCAGGTTGATGAAAGCGATTGGCTGGGAGAGAGAGGGATGCTGGGGGCAGGAGGGCAGCTGGGGGGGAGGGATTGCTGGGGGGGGAGAGATCCCGGGGGGGGGGGGAGATGGCGGAGGGGGGATGCTGGAGGGTTAGAGAGGAGGGAGGCTGTGGAGAGAAGGCGGCTGTGGAGTGGGGGAGTGGTGAGAGGTTTGAGCTTGGAGGGCCCTCCAGCCTCCAGTGCAGAGAGAAGGAGCCGCGAGGAGGACGACTCGGCAACGTCTCTCCGCTCGCACGCGCACAGAAGCAGCGACCCTCGCCTCCACCGGCCAGGTGCACGCAGCCTGTGGTTCCCACGGAGATCGCCAGTGACTTGCTCCACAAGTAGAGAGAGTACTCCACGTAACCTTAACAATAATCATTATTTACGCTTTTAACGCGCAGCCGCGCCCACAGTGTTCGCTCACCCTCGCAGAGAGAGGACGAGAGCAGCAGCAGGCCCGCGGCGAGGCGGAGCAAACAATTTGCCAAGCTCTGTCGTCCTCTACATGCGTGCCAGGGGGCAAAACACTATCCCATACGGATGGAAAAGTTGACCTCAACACTTGTGTTTCCAACTTCTCCTGGCGAGCCAGGGTATGGCTTCTCGACACCCAACTGGAAATGCGTTTCACAGCCCATCTGTGCGGTGATCCACCAACCCCCGCTGCCTCCACAGCGCCGAGTGCAGGCTCGTACGTAGCCACCACTGCTCGGCTGATGCTTCATCGACCCTGTGTCGAAGTCTGGCCAGGATGTCCTTGTTCAATAACTGACATAACACAATGCCACCCGGGCTGATAACACAATGCCATTATCCGTTCTTTGCCCAGGAAAGGCTCACAGAGTCTCAATACGTTTTTGTTTTTTCAGGAGGGTCCTGCATTGGGAAGTTTGCCCGATGCCATGAACATGGATGGTTGCACTGAACCCAATTACTGATACATCAAGGGGAAGCTTTCCTCTAAGGGACTCTTAATTATTATTGCCATTAAATTGTCCAAACATTCCAAATCAGGAGTCTCTTAAACGCGAGTCTTGAAGACTCGGGGAGGATTTCCCCGGGCAAATGGCACAGGCGGGAGGAGTCGTTGGGCTCCGTGGGCACGCGCCGCCTGCTGCTCTTGCCTGGCGCCCCCTCGTGGGGGATCCGTGAGGGACGAGGCCCAGCTGAGCTCCATTCACTCACAAACTGCAGTCGATTAGAAACGTTTTGCTGGCTGGCTCCCTGTCTGAATTCCTATCTGACTGGTTGGCACATCAATGTATGTGCGTGGTATGGACAGCGTGACCTCGAAATAAGTTTGGAAATACAGACCAGAGAAGGCAAGCGAAAGGTCGAGAGAGACAGGGCTCTGTCTCAGATGAAAAGTTTTGCTGGCTGGCTGCGAGGAGCGGTTGCGAGTTATTTATTTAAACAAAACTCGCGTCGATGATTGCCTGCCTTGAATAAACGCTGCATAAATGATGCATTCCCAGATAGCCGTGCGTGCGGCAGATTGAATACAAATTTGAGAAATAAAAAGTGAGGTACTCGTGATTCTAAAATAAATACAATTCAACTAACCGGACACAAGGTGTGTCTCTCACGCCATGACAAAGCGATGTTTGAAGTGAAGGCCCTCGAGGCGCTCTACATCCAGCCCCGCGGGCTGCCCACGAGGGATTCGAGGTGGACGCGAGGGATCCAGGGTGGACACCAGGCGTCGGCCTTCCATCCTCCTCTGGTCTCATCGTCCCGGCCAGAGATCGAGACGAGGCCACGCGCCGTCACGGGGCCTCTGCTCCGTGCTGTCCACGTGTCGAGCCGCTGGTGCGCTGGACGCGATGTCTGCCCGGAGAGCTGACGCAAGACGTCGGGATCGTCAATTTCCGAGGCGCTTCCCAGTCCCTGCAATGTGGCGGAGGCCACGGCGCCAACGCGGGGCGATGGTCCTGACGGGTGGCGGTGCAAATCGCGCTCTGCCGCGTGCGTCACCAGTGGTTCATGTGAAGATGCGCTTTGCATCTTCTCCGATGACACGGGAAGGTGCCTGGTCTGCTATTGCTGCTGTTATACGTGCAGCTGTGCACCAGCAGATATCCCTGAGCTGTGTGCTTCTGCGCGACTCTCGGAGTCGAGGTGGTTCATCAGAAGTGTTGGCAGCGCTTGCTCCTTACGCCCTGCAGATTGTTGGGGACGATCTTCGATCTCGGGGGGTTTGTGTCAGAAGAAGCGACACCCAGTCCTGTGCGTCTCGGTTGACCGGTTGCCAGGTTGCTTGACGGCCCACCTAAGAGCAGGAGACAAGTTGGTAGGCCTCTTCGTTTCAGTGCCTTTGTCATGAACATCTCCTCTCTGTGCTTGCACACCACCGCTGCCAACGCAGCATCACCAAATACACCGAAGCTGAACCGCGTTACCAATCCTCGACACGAGGTGGCGACTCGGGCCCTCGTCTCGAGTTTATATTTTGCAGAGCCAGCAGTAGTTCAATGTTATTCTGTTAAACCAAGCGAGGACTCGAGCGACCGGGATAGAAGTTTCATTTGTATTAGTCACCCGTGGTATTAGTCTGCCAGAAGGGGGCGATACTTGCTGCGTGTAATCCCAATTGAGTGATTTGCGATGTGATTGTCAGAATTTGGACCAATGGCCTACTCTTCTTTAATTGTATAAACAATTACCAATGTAATGGTGTGCTATGAAAAAGGGCCATGGCTCGGAACGTCGAATATTATGTGTTGTTTTTATTTTTATTTTTAAGGCCACAGCGTTAATGAAACGGAGCGCGTTGAGTCGTTTTGTGCGCTGTGGGAGTGCGTGGGGACTGCAGGGCGAGGCTCAGTGGCGTGGGAGAGGGGGGTCGACTCCCCTACCTGGGCACGTCTGTGTGACTGTGTGTGTCTTTGTGACTGTGTGTGGCAAAGTCCCATCGGTGAGCTCCTCCGGCAGGCAAGGCTGCGTTGGCTGGGTCATGTAGCCCGCATGCCTAGCCACCGCATGCCTAAACAGCTTTTGTTCGGCCGGATCGAGGGGGCTAAACGGGCGCGGCACGGGCTAGAGAAGAGATGGAGTGGTGTTATACAGGAGGACGTGGAGCTGAGTGGACTTGCCGATGACTGGTACCAGCGGTGTCGAGATCGGTCTCTGTGGAGGAGGCTCGTGAAGGCCGCTACTGGGCAGTGGGAGGCAGTCGCCCTCCAACAACAACGGAGGGCGGAGGAGCGACGCTCACAACAAGGAGCGGAGCGCCGGGTGGCTAAAGCACAGCAAGTTGGCACAGTAGGAGGCACAGGTGGTGCATCAGCCAGTCGTCTCGGTCATCTTAGTCAGTCGACCCGTGGCACCTGGGTCTGCCCCGTGACCTGCCAGCGGGCGTTCGACACTTCACGTGGCCTCAAGGTGCACATGGCCTGGCACAGGCGTCGTGGTGACGTCACCGCCACTTAGTGTCGAATGGCGGTTGTTGTTATTGTTGTTGTTGTGTGTGGCTGTGTGTCTGTTGTGGGTGGTGCCCCACTGCACACTCTGCCCACGCAGCAGCAGGATGACTTTGCCCCTTGAGTGACGACCGTGCCGTGAGCAGCACGGCGCTGTGGCTCTCTGTGAAATGTGGAGCTATTATGTAGGCATGGTGCTAATGAGGCACGCCCCCAGTGTCGCCTTATTTGGGCATGACACCTCCTACTGAACCTGAGCATAATTCATCGTTGCGTATTCAAGGGACTCATTCTGTAGCGACCCGCTGCGCCTCCACGTGTAAAGCGCGCGCGCGCGCGGCATCTGCCGCCCCCTGTGACCTTGACGAGACGGAGCTCCTTCATTAGCCGAGATGGGCCGCGCCGAGCCGTAATTAACGCAGCGGGGTGGGGGGGGCAGGAGGTGACCGCCATTCGCGGGGGGGGGGGGGCGGAGGGGGGTTGGGGCATGGACATCTGGACACACTGGAGTCCGGCTGGCTCATTGTGATCGTCAGCGTCATGATTACATCTTCATCTTCATCAGCAGCAGTAGCCATGAGCTATCCGCTGAACGAGAGAGGCATCCCCAAAGGCGTTGCCGTCTCTGCCTTGTGATGCCTTGACCGGGCTTGGGAGTTGGTATAGTTGTGCAATTTGTGCTTATATAAGTGTCATCTACTTTTAGTATTTATCTTTTTGTGATTTGCTTACTTTTCCTGCACTTTGCACGCCTATCGTTTTGTCTGTTGTAACTTTCTGACCCGCTCCTATTGGACATCTGTGAAAAAGAGCTTCATAGCTGTTCGGATTTTTCCTGTATAAATAAAGATTCTGATGATGATGTGACAATCCACCCAACTCCTGCATACAACCTCATTCCATAGCTCCATCTCCGTCCTTAGTCTCGACGGCTGCCCAGTGCGAAACGCAGTGGCTCAACTTGATTAATGATGCACATTAGGGATGTGCTAATAGGAGGTGCAGGGGAAGGACAACCAACGAAACACAACAAATATGAAACTTGATGACATCTGTAACTAACAGATGTAGTCAGTAGATGTACTCGGGCCAGGTCACCAATGACTGCACAAACAGAACAACAAAAATATTTCAGCCCCGTGTGGTACCCCAACCACCAACCCGTTTCTGGTGCACCACGATCATCATCAACAGCCATCATCATCATCAGCCACGATCATCATCAGCAACGATCATTATCAGCCACGATCATCATCAGCCATCATCATCAGCCACGATCATCATCAGCCACAATCATCAGCCACGATCATCATCAGCTATCATCATCATCAGAAATGATTATGATCAGCAATGATCATCATCAACCATCATCATCATCAGCCACGATCATCATCAGCCATGATCATCATCAGCCATCATAATCATCATCATCCACGATCATCATCAGCCACGATCATCATCAGCAATGATCATCATCAGCTACGATCATCATCAGCTACGATCATCATCAGCCATCATCACCATCAGCCACGATCATCATTAGCCACGATCATCATCATCAGCCACGATCATCATCAGCCACGATCATCATCATCAGCCAAGATCAATCCACTGTTGGATGAAGGCCTCCCCAAGTGGCCACCACCTCTGGAGCCATGGACGAGGAGGAGTCATCATTCCTCGTTCTCAATCGGCGCCTTGCCTGGGGAGCTGTTTGTGTGACAATCCGTGCGCCTCATGACTTCATCCATTGGGTTCGCGTTCCGTGTTTACTCGCACCGAAGCCTTGCTGATGCCCCTTTGTTGTTGTTGTTGTTGTTGTCGTCTTCAGGCGGTAACTTCCCACTGCTGGGGGAAGGCCTCCCTCTCCCACGGTCTGGCACCCCGCTCCATCCACCGGTGGCTTCCTGACTCCCAACGCTGCGGTGCCGTCACCGCCGTCACAGCCGTCTCCTCCGCTTCTCTCGGCTCTCAACGAAATGCGAAGTCTCTGGAGGACGTTTTTGTGTCCGCGCCATTCTTGCAGCGCGGAGGCCATCGCCCAGAGGAGCCCTCGGCTGTGTCGCGGTAGGGGGCGATGTTGCGGCGTTAGTCGACCCAGCGGGGCGACACGCGGGATGAGCGCGAACTTGACTCGCGTCGCCCGGAGCACGCGGCCCGCTGTGTTTCAAGTGAGGACAAGGTGGTCGGTGAAGTCCGCTGTCAGAGCAGAGCAGAGCACGCGTGGAGTATTTGACGTTTATTTAGCCGCAGTATTAACCAGGGTCGCCCGCTGTTGCGGACCGCGAATATCGGTAAAAGCGGCAAGCGCGCTACAGTTGGTAGCGGCAAGCAGTAAACAAAGCAACTCATCACGTTCGTCAATAACGCTGTGTGACCTTAATAGACAAGATATGTAACAGGTGACTCTTTGGGCAATGGCTCTTCTTAATAGCAGATACTCACATGATCTGAAAAAGGTCAATCGCCCGTGATATATTTATAAATTAACGTGTGTTGATGAGTGTGTTCAGTTCGTTGTGATGGGATGAGAGGCTATTGAGACCACGTGGCTGTCCAAGGGAGACCTTCACCCAATCGTTTTAAAATAATCCTGTTGTCAATTGGCAAACGTATCGTATCGTAAATCTTGCAATGTTCATTCCGATTGTATCATCCCCACTCGGGACATGTGGGACGTTACATCTTTATATTACATTGGGATACATTTGGGTTGCACTGGAACGTGCTGCGTGTTAATGCCACGGCCTCGTCTCCTCCTGGCTCTCTCCCTTTGCCCGCTCAGCGCGCTCAGCGCGCGCACCGCGGGCACCAAGACGGCCGCTCCCTGCCGACTGCTGCCCGACGCAGCCGAGAATGCGCCCCGGGCGGTGCACGCGGAGCGCGGCCTCGAGGCGCAGACGCAGGGAGGGGGACCCCCAGCAACCTCTCAGCTGGTCACTTTACACCACGAGTAACGACAACAACAACAACCTGTGGTGACGTGAACAGAGTCGAGAGAGGCTCTCAGCTGGTCACTTTACACCACGAGTAACGACAACAACAACAACTTGTGATCCCAGCAAACTGGGACTTCACTTTCCCACCTGCACATTCAGCCGCACCATAAAAAATATATAAATAACGGCCGGCTATATTTATACATACTTTTAAATATAAACATATATCACAATGTGATCATTGAAGGGAAATAAAATTGTGTCGCAATTTCGCTAATTGAATGCCGTCACGTGACCCGCATGAATGAGAAGCAGCGGCCGTAGTCGCCGTGTCGGGGGCGCGCGGAGCGGCGCCGCACTGAGCGGGCGGCGCGCGGCGGCTGTGGCCGGGCAGGGAGGGGCCCTGCGAGCCCGGGGCTCCCTCCAGAAGAGAGCAGGCGAACATCGTGTACGAGGTTGCTCGATGAAGAACACTCGGACGCGTTTGAGAGTCACGATTGTTGAACCGCATGGCCGTGCGCAGGAATGCTGGGGCGAGGGTTTGACGGTGGGTCGGGGTTAAAATAACGAAGCAAAGAGGCGAGCGACAGCCGGGTGGAGTGATTCTTTTCCAAACAAAATCTGATGAAAAAACAAAACTTGTTGAAGGTTTAAAGCGGCGCATGCTACCCGCTCTCTGACAGAGAAAGGAAGTGGGAACCCAACTGGAATTGCACTGCGAGGCAGAAAGAGGAACTCGGAGATCAGACGCTCGAGACCTCGCATCGACTGTTAAGGAACGTGGCCTTGGGGCAGGACGCGCCGTGCCCAGAAGGGACGGGATGACAGCACGCTGGGAGAGGCTTGCGGAGCGCCAATGTGGTCTCAGGCCAGGGCGGTCCTGCACAGATGCCATGTTCTCTGTCCGTCTCCTACAGCAGAGGTGGAGCAGACGGAACGCCATCTCTGTTTTATTGACCTGGTCAAGGCCTATGATACCATCAACAGGCCAGGGCCCTGGGTTGTCCTTCGCGCTTTCAGCGTCCTTGACCCTCTGCTCACAATCATTAAGTACCTTCACGATGGTGGGCAGGGACGCGTAAAGCTGCGTGGCCAGGAGTCGGAGACATTCCCTGTCCACCTCAGGCGTGCGGCGGGGGGCACGGGGAGAGGGACGAAGGGGGGCAGGCGGAGTGGTCGCTCCCCGCGGGAGGAGAGCTGAACAGAGAGGGGGTGACAGGATGGAGGGGTGAGTTGGGAACTGTGTCAGTGGGTGAGTTTGTTGGTGAGTGGGTAAGTTGTGATGTGCGTAGGTGGACAATTGTGGGTGAGTGGATTATATGGTGAGTGGATAAGTGAGCGGGCAGTGGAGTGGGTGACAGCTTCTGCGGCGGAATAGTGAACAGCTTGGGCTGGAGAGCGGTTGACCGGACGAGTTAGTGAGTGGGTAAGGACGTGGCAGGGTGAGTGTGTGACAGGTTGCGCGGGTGAGCTGCTGGTGAGTGGGAGTGTCAATGATGACTCGGTAGTCCCCGGAGGGACGGGAGGGGGGTGAGGGGGCTGCGTCCCCTCCCGCAGCCTATGGGGTCGTTTATCAGCGCGATGGGACGGCTTAATTAATTGGTCTCATTGTGAAAGTAATTGTTAATTATCTCGCCAGGGAGGGGCATTCATCGCCCCGGGGCGGGCCATTAGAGCTGACATCCTGCCGCGAAACCAGCCCCTGTCACAGCCGCCCTCCCCGAGAGGGACACACACACACACAAAACAAAGATAAAGATCCTCCGTATAGCCTTCAACATACTTTTAGGGCAAGTGCTGTTAGCGAGTAGCACCTATGAAGGCCAGCCAACACGGCATACGAGGGGTTGGGTGGCCAGCACCACGCCCGGCCGCCTTTGTCTCTTCGTGCTTATTTTTACACCGCATGAGGCTGAGTCGACGTAGGGATGGCCGGTTCAGATATTCGTCACCAATGTTTGACCGCGAGCGGGAAGCGTAGCAGTACGCTCACCACTGCACCACCGCTCTCCACCGCTTACCTACGTACACGTACACACGCGCCCACACGCATCCACACCTGCATACACACATCCACGCGTACATACACAGGCACGCGCACACCTACACACACACACGAGGGAGATCTGGATAAACACAGGCACTGAACCGCGAAACGGCAACGCATTCCCAAGTGTTTTTTTTGTTTTACGCGTGAGAGGAAATTGGAGTGAATGGGAATATCCATGCGGACGAGGAGACAATGCCATTGTACAAGGAGACCAACAACCTACTTGTTGTGCTGCCTACTAAGGTCGCGGGTTCAACCCAGTGCCCGTTCCGCGGTCGACATTACTAGCAGTTACTTGTGAGAAATAACCAGAGTTGTCCTATTAACGGACTGCCCCCACCACAGGAATGTGGAATTTCCACACCTGGCTCAAAGCAGTTAATGTTGATGAGCACTTTGTCACGCTCGTTTGAACAGACGCACTTTGACATTTGACTTGTGGCGGCCTATAAGCGGGATGCACGTGGCGCTCTGTTGCCTCTATACATAGACCTACACGTGCGGTGGGGAAAAGTGTGGGTACTGCCACCTCTTTCAAGACGCCCGGCCAACGTGGAAGAGTAGACCAAAATATCCTCGAGATTTCCCCCGAGTGAGAGGCCCTACGGCCAGCAGTAACGTAAGCGAGCAATTGCAGGGCTGCGCCTCTGTCGTGGGTTTGCCCGCACAAATATCCAATTCTGGTGCGCGAATTCGATGCCCGTGTCGTCGTGGTGAGAATCGATTTTAATCGATGAGTCTGGGACCCGCGTCGCGACGTGCCGAGACTGCTGACTGTGAGGGGAGGGCCCGGGTAGGGGAGAGGGGATGTGGGAGGGGGTCTGGGCGGGAGGGAGGGGGGAGCGAAGGATCGGGGGGTCGAGGTGGAGGGGCGAGGGGGGCTGTTAGGGGCACTGACAGCTGCCGCCGGGGAGGGTTTCTGTTTAGCGCCTTCGATATTTCCCGACGACGCGAATAGCCCCCCCCTGCCCCCCCCACCCCCCCCCCCCACACCTCTTCCACACCTCCTTCATCGTCGATCCTGGGCCGGACCGGGTCGGTTCGGTTCACATCAGGGACCGGTACCCGGGGCCGTCCGTAGCGGGGCACGGGGCAAACCCCATTGGGGGCCCCCAATGCCTTCAAACTAAACCAGAAATGTTACATTGTGACGTCGACGCGCGCCCCCACTCCCCCCAAAGCGCGGGGCCCGGGGCAGTCGCCCCGATTCGCCATACTCGAGGGACGGCTCTGCCGAGACAAACTACATTGAACTGTGTCCAACAATTCTCGACCACGCCGTTCCCCCCTTGGTTTAGACAAATCGCATACATTGCAGTTGTATATTATAGCATTTTAAACACGTAACGTTATTGTTAATTTAAAGCTATATTTTTATCATTTACGAAACTATTAGTATTGACAAAACTATGCTAAAAACGATTATTTTAATCTTTGTAAAAACCAGTTTACAATCGGTTTAAGGTTAAGATTACATATATTGTTGAGGATCGTAATTGTCTGTTTTGTTCTCAAATTATATCGTCCTGTTGTTACTTGTGTTGTCATGATAATATTTAAGTAATCAGATCGGATTTCATTCTCAGGTAACATCGCGTTCCATATGTCTGCAACACGAATCCATTTCGGTAGTGACATCAATCTAGCGGTGGATAGAGAATGCACGACGCGCTGGTGCGAGAGCGTGTGTGCATGTGTGTCCACTCAGCCTCAAATGAGTACCTGGTGCGGTGTGCAAACACCGTCATTAGGGAGACAACGGCGGACGGGCGTGGTGCTGGCCACACACCCCCTCGAGTGCAATTCCCGCCTTCATAGGCGCTCGCTAACAGCACTTGCCCCAACATTCTATGAAGGCTATACGGGTGTCTTTGTCTTTGTGTGTCTCACGCCGTGTGCCATGCGCCGACCACACAGCGCGCCGCGAGTGAGTTGGGGGCGGGGGGGTCAGGGGGCGAGAGGCTCGAGTGGTCACCTCGTTGTGTTAAAGTGTCAACCCACGGCTCTCTCTCATTTACATATTGCCGCTGTGTGTACACATCTACTAATTCACTGGCACATTCACTCACACATCCACTCATTCACTCAAACCTCGTGAAGCCGTGCAACACGTGTACGGCATTATGTACCAATTCATAGAGGGTGGGAACTCGGGGGGACGGGCGGGGGGGGCTTGATCTAGCAGTGGATCGACCACGGCTGATGATGACGATGTAGGCTGCTCATGCACGCGTTCCCCCAGTCCGTGGCTCTCCGTGAACCCGCCTCCCGCCAGCGGCAACGGGGAGCAACGCGCGCGGCCCTTCGACCCCAGCTGCATGGCCGCGGTTCACGTCAGTGGCGGGTGGTGGCTGAACCGGTTCTGGGTCACACTCAGGTCGATTCAACCTCACATGAGTTCCTGCTTCGGTGTGCAAACATCCTGCACTGGGGAGACAAAGGCGGTCGGGCGTGGCTTTGGCCACACCACCCCCTCGTGCACCGTACCGGATTTAATAGGTGCTCGCTAACGGCACTTGTCTCAAAATCTTAAGGCTGTATGGGAATCTTTGTCTTCGTGTGTATGTGTGCGTGTGTGTGCGTGACCCCGCTGCGGCTCACACTGTTGATCGGTGAAGTATGGTCAATCAACCCCCTCCCACTGATGGACACGTCCCACGACAAACACGGCGTGTGAATGTCTTCATCCAGCAGTGGATAGACCATCCCGGCTGCGGCTGCTGATGATAATAATAATTACGCAAAGAAAAGCTAATGAGAATGGCAGGGTGGCTTGATGATGATTAATTGGTGGCTGGACTGCGCTATGAATGAGCCCCTCTATGTGTGAGGCGGTGGAAACCCATTGAGATGTAATCACCTCTTTTGAAATGGAGATCTGGGAAAGCCCCACACACTGTCACAAAGCGCTGCCATTTGTAATGCCGCGTTAACGAGAGCACGTGTCGTGCAGACAACAGCACGGCCTCAACGAGTCCCAGGGATCGCATTCAGGAAGGTGGTCAGACATGTGAGTCGGGTCTTAGACGGTGTGTGTGTGTCACTGAGTGTGTCCGTATGCCTTGCGAGTGTGTCTGTGTGTATGTCTATGCGTGTGTGTCTGAGTGTGTCCGTGTGTAATGTGGGGAGCGGTATTGTAGCGGTTAGCGTGCTGCGCTATGAACTCGGCGACCAGGGTTCGATTCCCGGTGACGATTATCTGAACCGGTCCTGGGCCTCCCCTAGGTCGACTCAGCCTCAAATGAGTACTTAATGCGGTGTGTAAACATCGCCATAGGGAGACAAAGGCGGTCGGGCGTGGTGCTGGCCACCCACCCCCTCGATCGCTGTGTGCCGGCCTTCATAGGTGCTCGCTAGCAGCACTTGTCCTAACAGTATGTTGACGCTATACGGGGGATCTTTGTCTTGTGTGCACGCGCTTCTGTGTCGAAGGCGCGCGCTGCGCGTGCCGCCGCCTGGGTTCCCGCTGAGTTCACAGAAGAGCGAAAGCGGCTCGAGGCAGCGTAGTGTGAGTGCGGGGATGAGTGGTTGAGGTTGGTAGGTGGCTGGGTTGGTGGGTTGTTGAGTTAAGTAGGCAGGTGGTTGGTGCATCTACCGGTCATCTCAGTCCGCCAACCCACGATACCTCCTGTCAGCGAGCCTTCGACACTCCACGTGGCCTGAAAGTGCACCTGGCCTGGTACAGGCGCCGCGGTAACGTCACCGTCACTTAGTGGCGAATGGCGGATATTAGTATTGGGTGGCTGAGTGGTTAAGTTGGGTTGGTGGGGTGGGTGGGAGGTCGGGGTGATGGCGGCACGGGGGGGGGGGGGGCCGTGGTAGAAAGGTGGGAGGGAGGTGAGGAGACACGGGCAGATGGGGCTCCCGTGGTGCCGACAGCTGGGCGGGGTGAGCCCAGCCGCTCTCGGGTCAAATGCAGAGCAAGTGCAGCAATTAGCTATTGGACCGAGGCAGCGCGCGCGTGTGTGTGCTTGGGTGGGCCCTTCCACTGGGGGCGTTAGTAGCGGGAGGGGGTGAGGGGCGGGGGGCAGTACCCATGGGGGCCCCCACGGCGAGCTGCAATTAGGCCCCCGGGAAAGGGACGACGTGGATTTGTGTTTCTGTGAAATTGCTGCGAAGCAAAGTGGGACGTCGATGGGCTGCGTGCGTAATTGGACACGCGGTGCGTGCGTGCGTGTGTGCGTGCGTGCGTGTGTGTGTGCGTGTGTGAGTACGTGTGTGCTCGTGCGTGTTGCGAATGTGGGGAGCGGTGGCGCAGTGGTTAGAGCACTGCGCTACGAACCCGGCGGACCCGAGTTCGAGTCCCGTTCACTGCCACCGACACCAGTGAAGATTATCTGAACCGGTCCGAGGCCTCCCCAAGCTCGACATCAGCCTCAAACGAGTACCTGGTGGTGTCGCGGTGAACATCGCACCAGGAAACTCATTGAGACGGCCGGGCGTGGTTCTGACCACCCACCCCTCGTGCGCCGTGCCGGTCATCACTGGTGCTCGCAAACAGCACTTTCCTCAACTGCCTGTTTAAGGTTGTACGGGGATTGTTGTCCTTGTTGCGAATGTACGTAAACATTTAGGGGCCCTTTGTGTAAAGGGCCCCTAAACAGATGAGGGCCTTCGTGTGGCGGGATAAGGTCATATCTCGTTTACGAGGGGCTCAGTGAAGGATGACGAAGGCGGGGGAGCATAGATGTGCAGTACAACCACATATCTTGCTGCATTGCCCTCTGCGGCTCACCATGCACCTCACTGTGTGCGTTGTTACTGAATAATTTACACACTGTAATAGACACTGTCTCATAACAGACACATGTATACAATAGGGTGATGTTTCAAACGATGGATCTTCTTCAGTAGAGAGAAAAGGAAGAGCAGAGGGATTCGGGATCGCTTGATGTCCGACGTTTAGCTCCACATGCTGGGAGCGTATTCATGAACTTCAAACCAGTTCCTGGAAAAGGCTTCCAACACGTGGAGAGAAGCGTCGGACATGGCGCCGAACAACACACGGCACAAATCCGCACACCATCGGGAGACGCACAGCACCACCACGGAACCCTCCTTAGTCTCCCGACTGTGTGGGGTACGAGGCTGCGCTGAAGACGCACATGGTAATGACTTAATCTTAAACATTATCATGAAACTGAAACGGTTTCAAGATGCCACTTTTGATATTTAATAACGAGAATAATAACTTACAGCCTCGTGGACGAACTCCTCCCAACACTGTGTCGGTCATGGGGTTCAGAGTAACCATCGCTGTTAACGGAATCGGCCAAACATCCCAATGCAGGACCCTCCTGATAAGGAGTCACGGGATTCCGTGAGGCTCTCCTCCGCAACTGATATTGTTATCAGAATCAGGGTATGTATTTATACTGGAGGAATCCGATAAGCTATAAAGCTCTCAGATGTCCAGTATCGACGATAACCAAGTCACCCGCAATGCGCCCGATGTCGCCTCGTCTGCGTGCGAGTTGGCCTCACACCGAGAGCCTCACACCGAGAGGGTGCGTGGGAGGCCGACACGCCGAGCGCACGCGGCTAAAGGGTGCTGGGGGGGGGTCAGCACATTCCACTGTCGTACCGCACTCTGCGCTCTCCCCCTCCTGCACCAACTCGCACCGAGCTGCGCGATGGAATATGTTGAAATACACCCCCACGACCCGCACGGCGCTTGGGGTCGACATTTCATCCAGCAGTGGATTGACAGTAAGGTTGTAGATGTCATCATCATGATCATCATGATCATCATCATCCATCCCTTAAGTGGTCGTGAGGGCGCCTCGCCTGTCCACTCCCATCTGCTGCTCGTCCGTCGCAGTCTCTGGCACGAGTTGGGCCGCGCAATCACCCGTCCGCGTGCTGCTCCCTGGCCACCCACTCGAGGTCGGATCGTCCTCCTCTCCTCCCTCTCTCCTCCTCGACCGTGCCCTGCGAGGTGATGGCGGCTATCGCCCCCTTTGCCTGCACGCACCCGTTAGGGTCATTGGCCCTCTGGGTGTGTTTTTGGAGGAGTGTAGAATTCCCTGGGGAGGGGTGAGGTGGGGCGGGGGGGGGGGTGTTGTGGCTGGGGGGTCGGGGAGCCGCGAGTCCGCTAATGGCTGGTTGCCTATGCAGGCATCTGCCGCTCATAAATCGCCGCTAACAGGCGCGCGCTTGTCTCAAATGCGGTGAGAATTCATGGCTTGCAGTGGCCTCCGCAGCAATCTGCGTGATTAAAGAGAACGTCGAGTTGCCGAGTTTGCGGGCCCCCCCTGTTCATCATCTAATGTTCGTCAGGGCCCCCTCCCCTCGCCCCCCCCCGCCCGCACGCTGCTATTAGACACACGCAGTGGCAGAATTACGACGTTGGACGCGCTCGCTGTGTGCGTGTGTGCACTATCGAAAACAGGTTTGCCGAGCACAGGCCCAAGAACGTCGAACGTCCATCAACAAACAGCACTCCCGAAGCTGCAATGGGTGCGGGCTTGTTCGCGCGCTCGTTGAACAGCGAGCGGTGTTGTGCCCTGCGGTGTGGCGGGTGAGCCCAGAGTTGACGGGAGATCTGTAACGTGTAATCACGCAGAGCGAATGGTGTTGGTGATGTTGCTGCTGCTGCTGCGTTGGCAGTGGTGCACACGCATCGTGAACCATATCTTCACTTAGACCACCGCGTCCTTGAATGGAAACAATGTGCAAGTGAAACAATATCTGAAGCTGGGCCATTGCCCAAAACGTCGCCTGTTACATACATTTACTTGAAAGGCCACAGTGTAATCGACGAATGTGTTGAGTCTTTGTTTGCTATGTATGCGATATACCAGGGTGTGTGTGTTGATGTATTGGACGAGGTGTTTGATGGCTAACACCACGCCCGGTCGCATTTTACTCCTCACTGCTGATGTTTACACACCGCACAGGGGCGCATGTTGCAGCATGCCCCGTGTCGGACTCTACAGGTGCTGCTCGCTAACAACACGGTTGGCGATGTACGGTGCGAAAGAAGTTCTACATACACACATACATACACACACATATACACGCACACATACATACACACACATATACACGCACACATACATACACACATACATACACACATACACACCAGCACTAGCCCCCAACACTCTGTGCAGGGGCTAACTCAGCGCTCTCGCCTCGAAGCCTCGCGGCCCCTCCACTGCGATGAGTGCAGCAACCTCTCGCTGCTTGCCAGGAGAAAGCAGTACAGCAAGATGACTAATCGCCATCTGTATCCAACTCTACGGGGGTAGAAAGTTACCGCCCCTCGCTTGTGTGCGGTTTCTCGGGGTGCTCCGGTTTCTTCCGACTTGACTAATAAACACAACTCATCAGCAATGGGCTGAAAACAACTTACTAATAAACACTCGATGTAGCGGAAGGACCCTCCTGACAAAGAGTCAAACGACTCTCGTGGATGAATGAGTCACAGGTCGATCGCGATGAAGAATCGATGTAAATGCGATGCATCGCCGCATCGCGTAACACCCCGAGATGTCACCTCTCGTTAGTCAAGAGAGATAACGCACCTCGGCGACGCCTCCTCACCTGCTCAAATAAAGGCCGGCGATCGATCACGCGGCCTGTCGCCTCGGGGAATGCGGCTGGGTGGTGGAGGGAGCAGAGCGGGAGCGCCGTGAACGGTGCCGACGGCTCGCGCAGGGCGGGCCGCGTCATCACGACCGGGACCATCGCCTCGGGTCGTCTCCTGCCCATTATGGCTCGGATCGGATCGGCAAAGATCCAGTGCGGGACAACAACATCTCCACCCGTGCAGCGAGCGCCTCGCGGCCACACGTGTGCAGATGCGGCGGTGTGAACGTGAATCCGTGTTGTTGTTGTTGTTTTATTCTCCACGTATTGCCTGCTGATGCTGCTGCTGCTGCGTTGGCAGCGGCGTGCAGGCAAAGTTAACAAAACAGGTTCCCTCTAAAAAGGAAAACTGAATTAGTATCGCGACGTTACGGGCAATGGCCCTTTTCCATTGGCCTTGTTTACGTGCGATTAAACTTTATCTTTCATCTTGGTTTATCCTGGAGGAATCTGATGAGCTATGAAGCTCTTCTTCACAGATGTCCAGTAGGGCCGAGTCAGAAAGTAAAAACAACAAACAATACAAACATAAAAAAGGGTCATTGCCCGAAACGTCGCCGATGATGTGTTTTCACTTTCAAGGTTCGCTTCGCATGATCCAAGGTGCACCACCACGACGCGGTGACGAGGGCCGTGACGAGGTGGAGCGAGACCCGCGCTCGTCACGTCCACCGCGCCGCTACCTCTGTGCACCCCCCCCCCCACGACCACGCGGCCTCTACAAAACCCCGCGTGATGAATCGGAGGGGAGGGGGGGGGTCTAATG